>JANHAO010010540.1:0-17611 GCA_026873985.1 Saraca asoca
TAAACGAATGCTAGGAAATGACATTGATGTCTACTTGCAACCTCTTATAAAAGAGTTAAAGGAGTTATGGATGGAGGGTGTGGACACCTATGATGTCTCAATACGTGAGATGTTTAAAATATGGGAAACATTGATGTGGATGATTAGTGATTTACCAGAATTTGGTACCCTATCTGGCTGGAATACACACACTGGATTAGCTTGCTCAACTTGTAACTTCGATGCAGTTGCACTATGTTTGCCTCATAGTAGAAAATGGTGTTTTGGGGGGGCATCATCATTTTCTTGGAGCTGATCATAGGTTTTGGTTAATGAGGCTTTGATTTGATGGGAGTCAAGACTCTAGAAACACTCTGAAAGCACTATCAGGCACAGACATCTTTAGACAAGTAGAGAACATCAATATTATATTTGGAAAGCTAATATAAGGGGATGCTAAAGGGAGGCCAGCTTGTGGAAATAATGATAAGGTTGACACATAATAATGGAAGAAGAAGTCTATATTCTTCCACCTTCCATATTGAAGACTAATATGTTGCATCACAATCTTGATGTTATGCATATCGAGAAAAATGTGTGCGACAATCTCATCTACACATTACTGAATGAGACTGGGAGGAGAAAAAATCATCTCAATGCTTGGAAGACTTTTAGGCAATGGGTATAAGAAGGGACTTATGGCCTGATGACAAAGGAAAATACCAACCATATCTTTTTACAATGACAAGCACATTGAAGGATGCATTCTTAAGAGGAGTGAATGATATGAAGATGCTCAATGGATATTCAAGAAACATTTCTAGGTGTATCGACCTAAAACAATGCAAGTTGTTTAGGTTGAAAAGTTATTATTATCATGTACTTATAAAGCAATTACTACCCTTTGCAATATGTAATGTGTTGCCGGACCAATAAATTGCAGTGTTGGTTAAGTTCAGCTCATTTTTTAAACAAATATGCAGTAAAACTCTTAACCTTTCTGACCTCGAGAATGTATAGTATCAAATAGTTCTTATACTTTGTCATTTGAGGATGTTGTTTCCCCCATCATTCTTCACCGTTATGGTTTATTTGTGCTTTCATCTAGTTAATGAACTTCAGTTGGGAGGTCAAGTACAATATCAGTGGATATATCCTATTAAGAGGTAATTGTTGATTTCGTTCATTTAATTACAACCTATAAGTGAACTTGTTTTCTTTCTTAATGACATCTTCCTTTATGTAGATATTTGGGACATATGAAGTCTTATGTTCACAATAGGACAATAGGGCTCAAACAGAAGGTTCTATTGCTGAACGATACATATTTGGGAAGTGCCTCACATTTTATTCAAGATATTTATAGGGAATTGAGATGAGGTTTAATCAACCAAGACACGTGAACAAATGATATTCAATGCAATGACCTAAACCTTAATATCTTTTCTAATATAGGTAGACCGGTGGGTAGTGGCTCTAGTTTTACACTGACACATATGGAGATGAAATAGGCACATTGATATATTCTATTCAATTGCAAAGAGGTTGATCCATTTTTGGAGTAAGTATTCATATGAGTATCCATATTAAACTATATATCTTTTATCATATATAATTATGGAGCAAGTATTCACATATAGATGTTATTCCTCATAGAGAATTTAAGCTCTATATCAAGAGAAAAATAAGAAGTTGAGCATGTTCCTCTGCTGAGTTGTAAAAAATAGTCAGCAAAGACTTTACTGATTAGTTCTCTAGATGGGTGAGAATTAAAAGATATTTAATTTAGAATTCAATGTTGTAGGTATAACTTCAAAAGATGATTTTCTTTCGATAGATTTTCATGGATGATATGATTGGCACTGTGTCCAACAATCTGAAGCAATTAGTCCAAGGACCTCTACCAAATGCTAGAAGGTTCTCAGCTTTCAATTTTAATGGATATAAGTTTTGAACAGTAGTTCGAGAAAATGGATTAAGAATCTAAAATTCTGGAGTTTTCATGACTTCTACAACCAATTATGTGTCTAGCCATCAAGATGTCAATGGACAGGATGTTATTCTTCCATATTATGGGAAATTGATAGATATTATCGAGCTCAATTACTATAGAAGATATGTCACCCTCTTTAAATGTATGTGGGTTGACACCACTAATGATAGAGGTTTCAGAAAGGATGCCTGGGCCTTTCATTTAGTAAATTTCAATAGATTAATTCACATCGGTGAACGAGAAGAGCATGAGCCTTTCATATATGTATCACAAGCTCAGATGGTTTATTTTGTAGAGGATCATATATTTCCAAAGTGGAATGTTATTGTTCATCTCAGGCTAAGAGACTTATATGACATGGGTGAATTTGAGGACGATAATATGTGTGAGCATGAATCGTTTACTAAGCAAGAGCTGAGCAATTTTTTTTAGAATGATGACTAGAATATTCAATTGGCAAGGCAAGAGGAAGATGATCATGTGGAAGGCCTGATTCTATTATCCAATGTTAAGAAAGATGAGGATATGTTAGAATAGCCTTCTTTTAGAATACTTTTTTTCGTGTGGCTTTTCTCAACATTGAAAACTTAGATTCACAATTTGTAAGTTGTCATTAATCATGATTTGTTTCAAGGTGGAATGACTTAATTTGAGAATTTAAATATATATTTGCATTATTTGTGGTTTCTATCGATGTGATTGAAATTAGTTTAGGATTCTTGTACAATGTGCTAATACATACTGTTTTACAATCTATTTTGTAGAAATGCCTAAGTTGAGACATCCAAGAGTTTGGCGCATATAGGGAGCATCCAGTACCCACTCCACTCAGTCCCAGCCCATTCAACCCACTCAGCCCACACACTCTACATGACCTATACAGTCCTAGCATTCACAGCCTACTCAGGCCACCCATCTCACTGGACCCATATAGTCCCCACATGCACAACTTGTACAACTCACCCTACCCACCTAGGACATGGAGCTTGCTACTCATGTGGGTGATGGTATGAATGATGAGCTGTATGATGTCCATTTTGGTGATGAGATGAATGATGGGCAAATTGAAGCTTTTAGTGCTAGGAAGAGTAGGCCCAGAGGTGAATGGCATTGCAACGTGATAGGTAACTATAATATATCATTTTCTTATATGTTTAAGTTAACATTGCATTAATATTTTGTACTTATTTCAACAGATAATGATGGTGTCGTCAAAGTCAAGAAGCTTTGGGTCAATCATGTTTGGAGCTTGGACAGAGAGAAAGTCTTAGTAGGGACGGACAATCTTGGTCGACTCATAGGAGAGGAAGGAGGCCTTTTTTTTAGGTGTAATGGGTCATCTGGCCAGGACCAAATACGCCATAAACTATGAGGCCTGGCCAGACATACCAGACTTAATTAAAGATGATATCTTCAACAGATTGGTAATGGTATGCAATAGAATTATCTTGGCATTTACAATTCATATATCATTCTGATACTAATGGCTTTTTTTTGTCACAACCATATTTTTAATTTGAAAATGATGAAATGGCCAAGTGGCTCACTAATCAATGGATTGGAAAGCGGTGGAGGGATTTCAATGGAGCCTTGTACAATAAACATTATGATGCCAGCTTAACATTGGAGTAAAATATTGAACAAAATTGCCTCACAGGCATTTCAAGAAAGCAATGGAGAGGTTTGGTACTCATTTGGGATAAACAAAAACATAAGGTTAGTAGTTTATTTAATTCTAATATGTGAAAATGATTGAATTTAATTATACCTGTACCAATAACTGAATGAGTAATTGAGTTTCTTCATGCTGGAAATGTGCAAGAAAAATGCACAAAATATAAGCAAATAGACCATTCCTTACACTGCAGGGTCAAAATCATTTGTGTGGAAAAAGGATGAAATGGTAGCATAGCCATCTAATTTAAGTGAATACAATTAAGATTTGCATATGAAATAACTCTTTTTTGCTTGTTTAAATAACAAAAGAGGGAGAGACAAGGTTCTGTTGGAAGGACAGAGTTGTGGGATGCTGTCCATAGGAGAAATGATGGCTCGTATGTGAATAATGAGGCAAGGAGCATAGGGGTGAGGGTTTGTTGAAAACTTTATTACTTTTGAAATAGTAATCAGTTGATATTGATATCTATGTTTTGTTGTTTACTTAGGAAAAATTATAAGAAGCCTTGAGCCAAGTAGACCAAACACAATTGTTAATAATTTCCCTAGACGATGCTTTTGGGCAAGTGTTTGGGAAGGAGCACTTAGGTCATGTTTGAGGGCTAGGCATGGGTGTTTGTCTCACTAGTATGTTTGGGAGTAGTTCTGAAAGAGGGGGTGGTAGCTGTTCATCAAGCTCTAAAACTGTGAACCAAGAAATTCATAGGCTTAAATAAGATATGTCAAAATAAGGAGCAATTGGCTAAAACACAAGCCCAAGTTTAAGCCATTATGGACTACATTAAGTCCATGGACAGGAACATTCCATCTCATTTGTCCGGTCAACCATCTGTTGACTAACAAGTATTATGCCTAAAACTTGGTCAAATCTATTATTCCAACTGTGTTTGCTATGTTTTTGTTTACTCTGTAAAAGTTGTTTGTTTTCTGCTAAATATTTGTTTGCTACCAAATATGAAATTTTGTTAATGTAGATATGTAGGCTACACTGCATATGGATGCCTTGCATTATAGTGTAATCTACCTTCAGTTTGGAAATGAGTTTTAAGTTTTTGTATTTGTCCTATTCACCATATTCATGTTTAACTGGATCCTCATAAAGCTATCTTTGTATCTTTGTTTTTTCAGCCTAATTGGACCAATTTCTACATACTTGAACTGCTATTTTTTTGCATAATTGGGCCAATATAATGTTTGGTTTCTGCATATGTATGCCAAACTATGGTATAATTATGTTAGTTTATAGGTAATTAAACCAGAATTTTGCTAAACTAATGCATAAGTGAATTGTTGTTTTTGCATGTCTGAATTCATAAGTAATTTTTCAATTTGAGATTTTCTTTTTCTTTTTTTCTTTTCAGGATGGGGTTAATGTTAATTTAGCAAATCATTTTTCACATGTACATGCAAGGACATCTTCAGGCTTCTAAGACGTCGAGGATATAAATCCAAGTTTCTTGTTGGGGTAGAAGAATTTATTGATTTCACAAAAACCTAGTCAATTTATTTCCATAATGGTTGAATTAGGTGTTTGTACTCCAAACATTAATGTAGGATATATTTACCTCCTGATCAAGTTATGGTTGTCTTTTACAAATTTGAATTTAAATATGATTATTTGTGGTGGATTGATTATGATGTGAAAAGTCCTATGGAAACTAGAGAGATTTCTAATTGCGTGACATGAGATTTTCATGAATCAAGTAATAAGTATAAAAATATACTATTGGATGTTGGTTGACCACTTATTACAAATCATCTAGAATGTAATGTGGAAGAGTCTCTAAATAGAGATGCTCAAAGGTTTTATGATATGTTAGAAGCTGTACACTAGTCATTATGTAAAGGTTATAATAACCATTTAGAATTGTCTTCAGTAGTAAGGATGTTATGTATAAAATCTAATTTCAATTTATCACAAAATTCCTTTGATCAAATTATGCAACCTATGAAACAAGCATACCTACTAGATAATATTATTCTCCCTAATTTTTATGAAATAAGGAAGTTAGTGAAGAAGTAATGGATAGGACATGAAAAAGTAGACTACTATATGCATGGTTGCATGTTGTTTTACAAGATGATAAATTTTAAAGAAAATGAAGAATTAAAGGGAGGAATAACAAAGAAATTCCATTCAAGAGAATTAAAGGGAGATGGGTGAATTATGTCATCCTTTAAATATGGAAACTTGGAAATAATTTGACCAAAATTATTTAGAGTTTGCAGCTGATCCACATAATATAAGACTTGAGTTGTGCTATGACAAATTCACTCTATTCAATCATAACACTATGTTTTATTCTTGTTGTCCAGTAATAGTTACTCCTTATAGTTTACTTCCTAATATATGCATGACAACTTCATATATGTTCTTACCCTTAATCGTTCCAAGTCCCCAAAATTGTAGGAGTAATATTCATGTGTTTATACAATCATTGATAGATGAAATGTTCATTTTGTGGACCATAAATGACTTTTCTACATATTAGATGTTGTGACATTCGCAAACTGCTAGAGAATTAGCATGCTTGATACCTATGGAATCCACAAAAACATTCACGCCAAAGTATAGGTGAGATTTGAACCTCCTTAAAGATTAAATAGCAAACGATTTTTTTATTGAGTTTGTATTATTCTAAAAGTAATCAGAACTTGGCCAATTAGGATGCCAAGGTATGAACCTCTATGAGGTGGATCACAGTTGGACTATGAGAAGAATATCCAATTTACTTTGACATAATCTCAATGTCATGCATAAAGAAGAACATCTTTGAAATGTGTCCAATATAATAATGGATGGTAAGGGTAAACCAAAGACAATATCAAGACAAGATTAGACTTGAAAGAATAATGTCAAAGAGGGGAGTTAAAGCTTTAAGTGTTAGGAAATAGAAAAATATATAAACCTAAAGCTTGTTATACCTTAAACTTGTTAGGGATAAGGATAGTAAATAAATGGGTTAACAGATTGAGGATGCCTAATGATTACGCCTCTAAATTGGATAAGTGTGCAGATGTAAGTGATAGTAGATATTTGGCATGAAAAGTTATAGCTATCATATTTTCATGGAAATATTATTTCGTATTGGCTTATATGGAGTCGCATATCCTATATGGAGGGTCCTAACTGAATTGAGTTAATTCTTTCAGAATGTGTTCAACAATGTTGAGAGAAGAAGAGTAATTTTGAATGGAACACAAGATTCTCCTAAAAATATGCAAGTTTGAAAGGATCTTCTCACTAGATTTTTTATACTTAATAGAGCATTTGCTCGTTCATTTGTCATTTGAAATAAGGGTAGGCGATCCTGTGTAATACTAATGGATATAACCATCAAAAAGACTTCTTAACAAGTTTAAAAAGAAAGTTTACAATAGAGATAGGTTGAAAGGAAGTATTTGTGAAGCTTATTTAACTAAAGAGATAACATAATTTTGTCAATATTATTTTGGTTCTAATTTGCAATCCCAAAGCATAAGAAATAATAGAAATGATGACTGGGGTAGCGATGTAACCTTGGAACCTATTTTTTTCAATCTACAATCTTCCAAGATGCCCCATTTGATTTATGCCAAGATCAATATTCAGACAACTATTAATTGAAAGCGACCACAAAGCATGTGTTATGAAAGTGTGAGGAAGTCAAACCATATAAAGAGTAAGTGTTGAATCTCAAATAATCATTCAATGTTTTTATCTATTATTATCACAGATTTAGAATACTAACTTAGTTCGTTATTGGCCCTAGTAATTTTGTTCATTGGTAAAAGACTATATATTTAAATACGTAAGATAAAGACATGGAAGCAATGATCGATTCTCATTTTGCATCTTCGTTTCCATCCTTTTTAAGTATAAACATTAAATAACTTGTCATAGTTGATATTGTTTATGATTCTATGACATAATTATGATGCCAAGTTATGTATGCTTATGCAAGATAAAAATAGGGAAGCAATGGTCAGTGCTCATTTTGCATCTTGGTTTCCATCCTTTCTAAGTATACTACAAAAAATAGCATGATTTATTTTTTCGTGGGAAAATCAATTGATAATGAAAAACTTGTTGGTTATCATCGACAGTAATTCATAAAAAAATTATAAAAAAAATCTGTTGGAAAAAGGACACAAATTTTTTTAAAAAATTTGCTCGCTATTTAATATGGAAATAAGTGTACAATAGATTTCTAATAGAAAAATCCATTGAAAATTTGAAAAAATTTTATACTACCAGGGATGCAATCTGCTGCTTATTCTTGGTTTTCTTCTGCTTCCTATGCCACATCAAAGCTATTTCTTGCTTTTTTAGCTTGATTTTTGTATTTTTAAGGTATTTTTCATAAATCTAAACCGATTAAATTATTCTAACTGCTTTATTTTATATTTTTACTAATTGTTTTTGTTTAATTATCACTTGTTACATGGGTTAATTGGTTTATCTTATTTTACTTTCGTTTTGGACTTCAATTTCTATACTAGTTTTTTGTCACTTATCTTATTTGGACACTGAGATTAGTACATATTTAGTTAATTAATTATTCATAATTTTTCATGTTGTTGGAGTTAATTTTTAATTATTAGTTGTATTTTCTTGTATGTTTAAAATTAGAATTGACTAATTATAACTAGTGAATTGTATTTAAGAATTATATACGTTTTGAATAGATTCTATAAGATTAAGTAGATAGATGACATAGTTAATAGTGTTGTTGAAATTACTTTAAGAATTATGAATATTTCTAGTTAGAATATATTTTTATTTTAGAAACTATATATATTTTAATTTGTTAATTTTTTAAATTAGTAAATTTATTATAGATATTAATTGTTAATCCCTAAATAGATTTAGTTATTGTTTATTTTTATTAAGTGGGAGAAAATATAATAATAAAACTATTTACAGAATATGGGAATTCAATAAATATTTTCTCCCATATATTTCCATAAATATGTAGAGTTTTTCTCCTATTTCAACTTACATTGATAAACAAAATATTAAAATTCTGAAACATCGTAGGTAGATATATAATTAGACTTCTTTCGGAATGTAGTAGATATAAGATGGATTTTTTTAATAGGGCAAAAAAAATTATTAATTTTACAAAAGCTCAGCCAATTTATATATGTGATGGTGAGATAAGGTATCCATGCTCAAAAAAAAATGTATAAAATTTTTACCTCCTGGTGGAGTTAAGGTTGATTTGTATAGATTTAGATTTAAATATGATTACTAATAGTGAATAGATCATGGGCAGGAGAAACCTACAAAAGAAGGAGAATCTTCTACTAGTGTGACACTATATTTGCATAATGCAAGTAATATGCATGAGAACATAGTGTTGGATGTCGGTTGATCAGACATTGCAACTCACTTTGAATGTAATGCAGAAAAGCCTCCAAGTAAAGATGCCTAGAAATTTTATAAGATGTTAGAAGTTGTACATCGGCCATTATGGATAAGTTTTACTAACCATTTAGAGTTATTATTACTATTAAAATGTTAAGCACAAAATCTGACTTCAAGTTACCACAAAATTCCTTTAATTAGATTATGTAACTTGTGGCTGAAACACACCTGTCTGATAATGTTGTTCCTCTTAACTTTATGAAACAAGGAAGTTAGTGAAGAAATTAAGATTGGGGGCATCAGAAAATAGACTATTGTATGAAAGGTTTGCATGTTGTTATAAGAAGGCTAGTCTGATAGAGAATATAGAATTTGTGGTTTGCCTCGATATAAGGAACGAAGGACAAGCTAGAATAGCAAATTAGTTTCATTCAAGGGAATATATTATCTATATTTAATCCCTAGGTTGCAAAGATTGTATGCTTCAATAAAGTTGGCTCTTCATATGAGATGGCATCATGAGAATCAAAGGGAAATCGGTGTTTTATGTCATCCTTGGGATGGAGAAGCTTAAAAACAATTTGACCAAAAGTACCCAGAGTTTGCAACCAATCCTCAAAATGTAAGACTTGGATTATGATATGATGGATTCACTCTATTTGGTCATAACATTGCACTATACTCTTGTTGGCCAATAATAGTCACTCTTTATAATTTGTCTCTAGATATATGTATGACAACTCCATATATGTTCCTAACTTTGATCATCCCAGGTTTAGAAAATCCAAAGAGCAAAATTGATGTGTTCATGTAGCCATTGATAGATAAGTTACTCACTTTATAGAGTGATGGTATTCTAATGTATGACATTTCAATGAAGCAAAACTTTCAAATAAGGGCCACATTGATGTGGACTATTAATGACTTTTTTGCATATAGGATGTTATTAGGTTGGTAAACAAATGGAAAATTAGCTTGCCTGATATGTACGGAATCCAGAAAAGCATTCACCTTAAAGCATAGGAGGAAATAATCATAGTTTGATTGTCACAGATAGTTTCTACCTTACACTCATCCTTACAGGAAAAACAAGTACAACTTCATCAAAAATAGAGTGGAGAGATCCAAGCCACCTCCAAGATTAACTAGTGAACATGTTTTTGATTGGATTTGTTCTAATCTAAAAGTCATGGAAACTTAGCCAATCAAGATGTTAGGATATGGGGTGGATTACAATTGGACTAAAGGAAGCATATTTTGGGACTTGCTATACTGGCAATCCAACTTACTCCGACACAATCTTAATGTCATGCACATAGAGAAGAGCTTCTTTGATAATGTGTTTTATATTGTTATAAATGTTAAAGGGAAAACCAAAGACAATATTAAAGTGAGGTGGATTTGTTAGAATACTACAAAAGAAGAGAGTTGGAGCATAAAAAGGCTACAAATGGAAAAATATATAAACTTAAAGCTTCCTACACCTTGAGCTTAGAGGAGAGAAGGGTAGTTTATGAGTAGGTCAAGGAGTTGAGGATGCCTGATGATTATGTCTCCAAATTGGATAGGTGTATCGATATAGGCAATAGTAAGATACTTGGTATGAAAAGCTATGACTTTCATATTTTAATGAAAGGATTGCTTCCTATTACCTTTTATGGATTCTTAGATCCTGTATAGAAAGGCCTTAACTGAGTGAAGTCAATTCTTTAAGGAACCATACTCAACTATTTTGCAAGAGGAGGAATTGCTTTGAATGGAACAAAATATTCCTTTCATGAGATGCAAGTTTAAACGGATCTTCCCACTAAGTTTTTTCCACTCAATGGACCATTTGCCTATTCGTTTGCCATTTGATGTAAGGGTAAGCAGCCTTATGCAATATCAATGGATGTATCCATTTGAGAAATTTCTTAATAGATTGAAAAAGAAACTTGCCAAAAGAGCTAGACCCAAAGGAAGTATATGTGAAGATTATTTGATTGAGAAGATAGCTCAGTTTTGTTAACACTATTTCACTCCTAATATGGAATGCCAAAGCACACGAGTTAGTAGGAATGTAGACTGGGCAGTGATGCAACCTTAGAGCCTATTGTTTTCATCTTTAATCTTCCAGGATGCTTTATAGGATTTTGCAAAAAGCAATATTGAGATGACAAAGAGTTGAAATCAACCACAATACACATGCTTTTAAACTGTGAAGAAGTGGAGTCATTTAAAGAGTAAATATTTGTGAAGCTATCTTAATAAATCATTCCATATTTTCAACTTTGATTTCATTAATTTTATAATACTAATTTCCTAAATTGTTATTCCCCATAGTATATTTGTTCATTAGTTGAAGGCTATGTATCTGGTGATGCAAGATGAAGATATTGAAGTAATAATCAATGCTCAATTCACTTCCTAGTTTCACTTTTTTGTAAGTATAAACAATAATTACTTTTTCCTATATGACATTGTTTACAGATGTATGATGAAATTTTGATATGAAATTGTGTTATTCTTAGGTTCACAATCCCTCCAATGGTGTGGTCAATAAATATATATTGGATTTAGCTTAAGGTCCTCTAAAGGTAGTCAAAATATTTCCAATGTATTTTGTCAATAGATATAAGTTCCATACACACCAATGGAGTGAAGTAAAAAAAACAATTAACAGTGGAGTATGTGTAAAGATACAGGGAATGTCATAATAGGGGAAGATGACTTCTATGGCATTCTTAAAGAGATTGTACAGCTTGAGTATCCAGGATTATCGATCAAAAAGGTGGTACTTTTCCACTATAGGTGGTTTGATCCTGTGTTAGGCCATGGTATAAAACTTTAATCCTAATATGGTATAGTTGAAATCAAACATATAGGATGATATACTAAGTATGATCCCTTGATCATTTCACAAAAACAACACAAGTGTATTATGCACCATACCCACAAACAAAGAGAGATAAGCAAGGTTGGTGGGTTATTATATAGACCAAGCCTCATGAAATAGTCAAGGATAAACACATAATAGAACATGCTTACCAGGATGATCATATGTCATATGCACCTTAGTTGATTCTAGCAGATGATTCAATTGTTAGCTTGCAAGATAAAGATGGTGGATACGAAAAGGTGGATGGGCTAATAGATGTGGAACAAAAGGGTGATGTTAATAAAAATGAAGAAGAGGATGAAGATAGTTAAGAAGAATATGCAGAGGAGGAATCTGAGATGATATCACCATTCAATGTGTAATATGTTAATTTGTTATCTATATATATGAGTGCTAAATTACTTTATTCATATTGCAATTTATATGATTATTTTTTAATTATATCATGTGTGAATATTTGCATATGATAGGCTGTAGAGATTTTGGAGAAGGAGGTAGAGAATAGCAATCACAAAGATGAGGTTCCCCCCATGATTCCCTGGTAGTAGTTCATCTACGATTTTCGGTTAGAGCCCCCCAGTTGTTGGTGTCTTGATTACATTTTCATGCCCACAGTGTGACCTAATCTAGTCAAGTGGAGCTACTTGCACAGGTGTCAATGCAGATGCAGTTGCAGCAGTAGTAAAACTCATCTCCAGAGATAGCTAGGACACCTTCGCAAATGGCGCCTTCATCTTCAAGAATGACATCTACCTCTAGATAGCCTTCACTCCCTGGGGTACCTGTACTTAGTCCCCAAGAGACCATTATATCGTATAGAACGGCGTATGTATTCTTAAGTATGTCAAAAATAAATTTCCAATCTCACACTGAGAACATGTCACATGTTACATTGGACCAGTTCATGCACAATATGACTAAGATGTAGTAGCAAATGCAGGTGATTTTCGCTCGGATGGAGCACCTTATGCAAACTCAACAGTAGCAATAGAGTTAGACTCTGCCACATCTTCCTGTACCTCATCCTCATTTATACTACCGCCAATCCCTTGCCTATTACCAATTGCTTCCTACTTACATATATCCCCCACCACCGCAGTTATCCCAACCAGCTATTTGATCACCACCAACTGGAAGTCCTGGATAGCTATAATAGTAGGACACTACCTGGGATCTGGAGTCTAATGATTAATTCTTCTATGATAATTTTGGGTTGTAATTATATTTTTATATTTTTATTTGAATAATATGTTTCATACATTGATTTGAATAATTCAATTTATGAATTATTTTACTAATTTTATATATATCTATCTATTCATATGTGTTGTATTTTATTTTCATTATAATTAAATATTAATTTTTAGATATTAGAATTAAAAAATTATTAAAATTAATTTTTTGTTGCAATCAAAAGTATTTTAACAATAATAATATTTTTGTATTAAAAAATTTTGTTGTCAAAAATTTTTAAGGGATACTTTGCCATTCTCAAAATCTTTACTCATGAGCTCTGTGAGGTTTGATGATGTGGGCGCTCCTTCTTTTGAGGAAAATGATCTCATTGCTAGGAGTATTAAGAAGATTAAACCAAGTAGTGGTGTGAATAGCTGTGACTACTACAAGAAAAATTATTTTCAGTGACTACAAAAATGTCATTGAATGATAATAATTCGTTACAAAAGATTTTCAATGACAACAATATTTTGATACCAATAGATTTGTCATTGAAAGTTTTTGTGATGACAAATGATGCCTATCACTAAAAGCTAGTATCTTTTGTGACAATTAAATTTTGTTGTCATTGAAAATTATGTTAGTGACAAATTTTCTTGTCACTGTAATGTTAATATGTAGTGACAAAAAAAAATTATTTTATTTTTTTTCAAGAAATCTCTACACTCCATAGGAATTGAACCCAAAATCTTTTATATGAAATGAACACATTAACCACCAATAAATGCTTTTCTTTTAATTTATAATTAGCAACCTTTATATTTAAGTTTCTTATTTTGATTTCTTAATTTTCAAGTCTACATATCTTTTATGTTTTCCAATTAAACATTAGCATTTGAATTTTTTTGAAATAATTTGTAATAAATGTTAATAGTATATTTAATATATCATTAAATCATTCTTATTTAATAAATATCATTGACATTTATAATAATAATTTTGAAATTTTCAATAAATTGAAATAAAGTAACATTCTAATATTATAAAAATTATTTTATAATTATTTATGGTATTTATAAAAACTATATTTGCAAAATTTAAAACAATGTTTTGAAAATTTTGTATGAATATAAAATAATGTTTGTGACAACCAATATTGTCACTAAAGTTTTTTTTAGTAACAACATATTTATGTCGTCACTAAAAATATAATATTTTTGATAATTAATATTGTCACTAAAGTTTTTTTAAGCGATCACATATTTTTGTCGTCATTAAAAATATAATATTTGTGATAACTAATATTGTCACTAAATCTTTTTTTAGTGCCAACATATTTATGTCATAAGTAAAAACATAATATTTGTGACAACCAATATTGTCACTAAAACTTTTTTTAGTATCAATATATTTATCTCATCAGTAAAAACTATTTTAGTGAATATAATTGTTGTTACTAAAAATATATTATTTTCCCTCTAACTTAAAATTTTTGGCAAGCACAAAAAATAAATTTTAGTGACAACTATTGTGACGAGAAATAAAACTCATTACTAAAAATTGTTGTTATTGTGACAATAAACAAACCTTGTCACTAACATTGATGATTTATTGACAACAGTGAAATATTGTCACTAAAGTATTGTTTTTAGTGATGAATATAACACACGTCTTTAAATTTTTGTCACTAACAGTCAAATTTCTTATGTGGACATGGGAGTGGTCCCTAAGACACTATTGTCATATTCTAAAATTTGAGGGTGTGATTGGCGCAAATCATTCTATGGTGATTTACAAATCTATGAGCAATCTATTATTGAAAAACTTTGTATAATTGAAAAACATGAAAATTATGTGGAAATCACATTTTTTATGCCTTTTAAATAAAACTCATGATATGGAGGATTTTAATAAAAATCCTTTAAAATTAATAATTTCTAAAATTTGAATAAAATATTTTCTAAAATTTATAATCATAGACAGACACTAAGCACTAAAAGTAAATAAAGAGAATTACATACCTGATTTCAATCACATGCAATAACTCAAAATATCTCCATTATCTACACCAATCAAAATATATGACTAGCAACTGTTTTGATATCATTTGTTACACCCTAAGCTTGACTGGCCCAAAACAACTACTAGGCCTAAATCATAAGGTTTAAAAAACTAGACCAAGTTGTTTAAATAGTCAAAACTAGTGCTTTATATATTACAATCAAAGTATCAAATCTTGCTAATGTGGGGCTTCACAATTTTTGTCACTCCTCAAGCTTAACTAGACTAAACAACTGTTGTGCCTGAATCACATAACTTAAAAGACTAGTATGAGTTGTTTAAATAGTTAAGTTTAGTGCCTTGTACAACATAATTAAGTCTCAAATCTAATCGACATAGGGCTTCACAATCTCTCCCACTCAAATGGCCTAATGTCCTCATTAGACCTATTAAATCTCACAACCCACGATCTACACTAACCAAAGTATACATCTGATGAGTGCTCTGATACCATTTGTCACATCCTAAGCTTGACTGGCCCAGGACAATTGCTAAGCTTGAACCACATGCCTTAAAGATTAGTTAGAGTTATCTAAATAGTTAAGTTTGGTAGCTTATATATCATAATCAAGTCTCAAATCTCATAGATGTGTGGCTTATATATTATGAAGCCTCACATCAATTGGATTTGTGTTGTGGGTATTTTCCAGAATCACATAAGTAGGTTGGTAAAAGCCCAATGGGCTAACTCAGCTAATAAAGGCCCAGCTCATCCAAAATTGAGGTCATTGGACTAAGTCATCAGGTCGCTAATTACAAGCTAAGATCGCTGGTCAACATAAGTCAAAATAGCCATCTCGGGTCATTGAGAATAAGGCTCAGCTCATAGGTCGGAGCACGCATCCATGACTAACAAACCAAGGGAACCCGTTCCATTTTCTACTTTGATGGGAGTCTGTTATAACCATTAACCCTCATCCGTTATATAATCCTAATTACATCATGATACTTATCGTTATATATTCACATTCAAACTGTAACCCCCAACCATTATAAAAAGGGATGAAATCATTGTACATTTGACAATCAATCATTAGATACAATATACTTAGCAAAAGAGTAATAAAAGCCATGGACGTAAAGGTTACATTGACTTTAGTCAAACCATAATAAAAACTTCCAGTGTTTCTCTGTTTTTCCTCTCTCTCTCTCTCTCTCTCTCTCTCTTTTTACACTCAAATTATAGTTTTAGTGTCTTAAACCTAGGTTGACTAGATTCGACCGTTAATATTTTAGTGCTAGAAGGAGGGCCCTAAACTACATTCCCCTTTATTTTTTGATGGATAGAGGAAGAACTACTAAGAGTTTAGATGCTACTGTTGGCCAACCAGATGATCATATAGAATAACAGAGGGATCCAATCCTTTTTGCAGCAAGCACTTCCACCATCCCTACCATAGGTATTGTTACCGACATGCCCCTAATGGCCTCACACCAACCTAATATTATTGATGGAATACAAACATGGCATTAGCATCATCAGGCCTTGAGAAAATGATAGAAAAGTTGGATGAGGCAACTAGGGCATTGACTTAGGCACAAGCTTAACGATCGTGAGAGCAAGTTAGGGGTGCTACGCAGAAAGAAACTCTCAAACAACCATGGGAAGAAGCTTAGGAGGAGAGGCCAACTAGAGAAGTATTTCAACACCCTCATTCAGCTTACTTTACCAATTCACAGTAGAGGTCAGAGGTCCATTAAGTTCCTGAGGATGATGAAGGAGATCACTAGCAACATAGGGGCTTATGTCGGGCTAAAGGCTCAAATAGGTCCAATAGAAGACATGTCTCAAACTAAAACTCATCGGGCCACAAGCAAAGAAAGCACAGAACCTCATATCACCACTCCCATGACAAGAAGAGGAGCCAGCCATCATCCAACTATCAGTTTGAGAGGCTTAGGACCATATGGTAGAGGAGCTGCTTCAGAGGGTAGAGCAATTAGAATAATGCCCTTGGGCTCAGGACCATTAAGATCATTACAAAGGGAGGACACCATTCACTAGGGAGATTGAGAAAAAGCCTCTCCCTCATAGGTTCAAAGTTCCCACTATCCCATTATACAATGGGGATAGTGACCCATATGACCACCTGGATGCATTTAACATACAGATGGATCTTTAGATGACCAATCCTTTGGTCAAGTGTTGTGTCTTCTTAGCCACTCTAGGAGACATACCTCAAACATAGTTCAGGAATCTCAAAGCTCACAGCATTAACAGTTGGGAAGAATACCAAAGGAGATTCATCAATTAGTACAGGGTACTAAGAAGGTAGCTCACACCACCTTGCCACCTTATGACAATCTTTCAACGAAAGAATGAATCACTAAAAGATTATATTATTTGCTTCAAACATGAGGTCAGTAATGTAAAAAAGCCCTCAGATAAGACTATCTTAACAATGATCTTAGTAGTGTTAGTGTAGATGGGTGCCCTAGACCAATTTGATTGAGTTCTAGCACATCCTGGACTATACATTCTGTGCATTTAGATATA
>JANHAO010010541.1:0-17586 GCA_026873985.1 Saraca asoca
AGCATTTCTCCAAATGCTGTCAACTGAACGCTGGTAGTTTAAAAAATTAACTTTTTGCCAGCGTTTGCCACAAACGCTGGTAAAACCTAAAAATTTTGTAGTGAAAATCTTATATCGTGCTATGTGTATGATATCCCAATTATTTTTACACATTTATAGAATCAAGGTTATAGTAAATAGGGACGGGATATTTATCATTAGAATTTTTTTCCTTCTTTTATGGTCTATTGATACATGAGCAGTTGAAATATTACTTCCTTTCTAATTATGTTTCTTTAATTTTAATATTGAGAAGAGGAGATACAACTTTCACTTTTTCATTCACATGCAAGAATGCTGATAAAAAGTAGAAACAAAAGTATTATAAACCCATAGATCATATGCAGTTTATTCATAAATTGGCCATATTTAGGCTCTATTTATTTTGTTGGAAGATAATTTTCATAGAAAAATCTTTCCTTTGTTTGCGATTATAGTTACAAAAACTTAAGATCATAAAAAATGTTCTATTTATTTAATGTTATATGTGGAAAGTATTGTGGAAAACGGCATCTGCTTACCATGACACTATGTATTTTTGTTAATCACAAAGCATAGATGTGGCATAAAGTCTTTTACTTTTATATCTACAAATAATATCTTTTTATAAAAGATATCTTTTGACAAAATAAAAAGAGTTCTAATTTCTTTTAATGATTTTTATGGGATAGGGAGTAATAAAAGAAGAATGGAGTAACATGATCATTCATTCACCATGTTTGCCAAGATTATGAATGGTGCTATCATTCCATTGCTTAGTGTGAATCTTGCCAGAATGGAATCAATGATAATAATGCCCTTACTAAGTTATCTCCCAAGAAATAGCGAAGCAAGGTGGTCAAGCATAATTTTGGGGCAGAAAGGGCCGTGGTAAGTGTGTGATGGTGATGGGGCCAGGTCTCAATGTGTGGCAATTGTGGTATGGAAAGGTGGGATGGATGAAGGTCGTGCTGACAATATGGTAAAATGACAATTTCTAGATATAATAAGTGATAGCTGTTAAGCAATAGTGGTAGTTGCTGGTAGTAATAATAACACAATTTTATGTCTTTTCAGATAATAATACTTGTGTAATTTGTGAAATTAAAATAGTTATGGAAGCTTACAGTGAAGGAATGAAATGGATATTTTATCATAGCTTCTCAAATGTTGAAGTGAATCCCAACTTCGCTTGTGGAAGGTTGTTAATGACATGTGCTGCTGTCTTCATGCACTAAACCTAAAGTCGGCTTGGCACATCATTGGCATGTAGCATACTTCGACATGCCTCAGCTAATTGACAATTCCTCCTTTATGCCACTCCATTTTGTTGAGGAGTGTTTGGATCCATTATCTGTCTATGTATCTTACACTACTTAAGGTAGTCATAAAACTCCTTTGATATATACTCTTCCCTATTGTCTATGTGGAGACATCAAATTGTTCTCCCATCTTCATTTTTGGCCTTCTCCTTAAATTATTTAAACTTTGCCAGTGTCATGGATTTTTCTTTCATGAAGAATACCTATATGTACCTCAAATAGTCATCAATGAAGGTCACCATGTAGTGATACCCACACATTGATGATTGCTATATTGATCCAAAGGCATCTAAGTGTAACAACTCTAGTGGTTCATTAGCTTGATACTTTGACCCTTCATATGGTACTTCATGTGGCTTACCATATTGGCAATGTGCATAGACAATGCCTTCTTGTATGTCAAGTTAAGGGAGACCCTTTAGCATTTGCTTTGTCATCATCACTTTCAACTTGTTGTATCCCACATGTCCAAGAGTCATGGGCCGGTGACTCTCTAGTCAAAACCGTGTAACACATGATGCCAACTCTTAATCAACATGCTAGCTTTCCAATAAATTCAACCCACACTTGGATAGATAATCAGGGCATTGAGGATTTTATTGCCCATACAACCAAAATCCCATGTGCAACTTGTTCACAAGGCGACATGAGCGTGTAGTCAAAGTATTAGCACATAACAAATATCAAAGAACGTGCCACACAAGAAGCCTTTCATGTATATCAAGAAGGGACATTTTTAAAAATAAGGAGAAGAAAAACTCCATTTTATTAATAAATGCCTCATTACATAGTTTTGAGTGTATAGAGAGAGTATCTCTAAGCTCCACACTCTGATCCTTAGCCCGAGTCACAATGTCCACTTGATCAGCAAATGCTTCCCTTAAAGAGTATTCTAAGCAAAAGTCCTAATGGTAGGAGTAGACATTTTTTTTTTAGTTGACATAAGGACTTTTCTCCTAGCTCCTAAGGGTTCTAATGTGCCATCTCATATGGATGAATGCAAGGATCACAGCCATATACTTTTCTACTCATATTGGATAAATGATCGATGTTAAAAATATACAAATACTTCTGAAGAGGGAAAAATTATGAAAAATAATCTACAAGTGAATTTCCTCCAAAATTCAAACCACAAAGCCTCCTTTTCATGCTTGATTTTTACACCAAGTTTTGTTCAAAACCAAGCATGTTTGCCTATTGAATTGGTTCACAAGGATGACTTGTGAGATCGAGATGCATATGGCACAAATCAATCATCACATTCTTTTGAGTTGTCTATGTATGCTGACTCTGTACACATCACATAGATAGAATTCATGTGCTATCCTTCCAATATTGGTGAGCCAATAACCATTAGCTTGTTGTACACCTAGGCATCTTTTGAGCCAAACATAACATACTTCCCAAACTTTGTCATCTATGACACAGAGAGCAAATTCTTCTTCATTCTTGGCATGTGATAGACATCTTCTATAGACGTATTCTATTTTCATTGAAGCAAGGTGAGATCATTGTCTTTCCAACATGAGCAATTGGGAGGCTTGAGTTGTTCACAATAACCACCACTTAGTTGCCTTTATACTCAATCATGCTTTGCAACTTCTCTTTATCAATAGTCATGTGATTTGAGCATCTCAAGTCCATAATTCAATCCTTGCTATAGTCTATCATTGGTTGATATGTTACTATGAAAGCAAACCCTATATCCAATTACTATTTGTGATCGATGATTCCTCCTTTCTTGATATTCATTTCTTTTTCGATTATTGTCATCACAAATGATGCACATGCGTCTTGATCTTCTTTACTTTCTTGACCTCTTCCTTGCTTAACTTTAGAGGTCACTAGATTGTTCTCTGCTATCTTCTTCTTCTTAAAACAACAATCTTATGTAAAATGTCCATTCTTTCCATAGTTGTAGCATACTAGACCCCGCTTTTTATTTCCTCTTTGATGAGCTCTTCTAGGTTGAGACTCATTTTCTTTCTTTTTCTTATCTGTATTCTCATTTTTATTTCTTTGTCATTTTTTTTTATCTTTCTATGAAAGGTACTCCAAACAATTGTTTGGCTAAAACCTCTTGGTCAGCCAATAAATTTTCTAATTATATAAGTGTAGGTTGTATTGGTTGATCATCATGTCTCCTTGCATGACTGACATCAACTCGTTCTCCAAAAGTTGCAATTGTGTATCATTTGTCTTCAAATATGGTGTTGTGAAGGTGTCCCAAGCCTCCTTCAGAGTAGTTGCCTTCCTCATGTGGTCCAATATTTCCTCTTTTATCGTGATCTTGATCGCAAACATGGCCTTTCCCACTTTCAACTTCCACTTGTGTAAGGTCACTACATCAGTCGCAAGTGGTGGCATGGACTCACTACCACCCATAACATTCCGAAAATCCAAACCCTGGAGATATGATTCCATACACATTTGCCATGTGTTATAATTCTGTCCATTGAGCTTTTTGATTTCACCAACCACTTGAATCTTTACTATTGTGATGGGCCTTCACCACTTTTAAAAATGTCTACGGAATCATCTAATGCCCGATTGAGGAGAATAATGGTACTCACACATGACAAACAAACTAATTTTTATTAACAACAAGATAACTTGCACACACTAATAATGTTTATTTACTCACACATGAGAGCATTCACTATTGGACACCTCAATATAACACTATTTTCTTGACTCAAACACTCATTCACCACTTTGCTTCCTCACTTCACTCTGCCACCTGGACAAGAGCACACTTGGCTTGGACACCCAAGCATAAACACACAAGCCTTTATTGCTTTTCCAAGTCGGCAGATGGATATTGGCTTAAAGAGTCTTGACAAATCTAGACTTTTCCAACAATGAGACGGTGAGAAAGGCTTCAACTTCTTGGCGTTAGCTTACCATATATTTCTAGAATTTTCTTTAGTTTGTTACATTTTAATTGTTTCTTGTAGACTTGTAAATGATACTAGATTTTTCTTTTTTTAGAAAGTCGGTGGTTAACATTAACAAAACTTGCTCATTGCCATAGGTATGTCACAATTTTGTACAATATTCTTCACAAAAATTCTTTCTAGTTTGTCTCTTGTTACTAATTAAACTGGTGGTATTTTTTCGATTATTATAATCTCTTATTCATGCACATCCCATGTAATCTTGCACCATTTTCTTTAATAAATTTTTTTTTCTTAAAATGCTGCTGTAATCTTGCACTATTTACTTGCAATGCAAGCCATGTCACTTATTCTCAATGGTGGAGTCACATATGTCAACGTAAACATTGCGTTGGCATGAATTTTATGTGGTTTTTCAACTGTGAAGTGAGAATTGTTTTGCCATGAAGATTGTGGAAAATCAAATTCATAATCAAATGAAAGATGTATTGACGACTGAATGTTTAATTTCATTCAATGAGAATATGATATATTTAGTCCCATCTATAATAAATTTATTATACCACCGTTTCATATATAAAATCTAGTACATGAAAAATATAGAACATAATAATTTAAATATATATATATATTGACATATATTTTAGTGCATCTACTTTATCTCGAGTTCTGACTCCGCCGCCATTACTTATTTCACTGCAAGAATTTTCGCTAGCTGTAAGCCTATGTATAACCAAGATAGGTGGTTGTTTGTTTATATGAGAACAATGATTGCTTTACGATGTATAACTTCTATGATGTTACAGTTTTACCATGTAAATTATAGGTTATTTTTACAAGGGCTACAAATGATTGGCGAAGGGAATTGGAAGAGCATATGAAAGATATATGTAAAGACAAGAACATCTGCTCAAGTGGCAAGTCATGCTCAGAAGTACTTCACAAAGTTGAATAATCCTAAAGCTCGTAGGAAAGATGGATCCATCATGAGAACCATTAATGATTCATCATCCACTCAGCGTCCACCCACAACCTCCAGAGTTATAGTTACTTCAATCCCATTGGGTGATGTATCCGGTTCAAATGGTGGTGACTTAGCCTGCATGCATACCAAGGCAGATCGCAATGCTTTCTTCTAATGTTAGGAGCTTTTCGCTTCCATTGGCCTCGTTTGATTTGCTTGCAACTTTTATCATTTACCTGCCAAAATTGAATATTAGGATATTGTTTAGAGTTTGAATTTTTGTCACGAACTTTGTTGTTTTCTATGCCGTCCAATTTTCATTGTCAAGCATCTCAGTGCCTTGACATCCTGTGTCCATTCAAACTTTAATCTTCTTTCTGACCTCAGCCATTTCTTTGAAGTACCATAACAGGAAATGGTGATGAGAGTCAGAATGTCGAAGAGTTCTCCAACGATTAAATTAGTAGTCTATTTTTTAGATAAAAATGTTATCTACTGAAAATTGAAGAGAGGACATTACATATAAAATATCCCTGGTGCTAGAGTGGTAACATGTATTTTAGGTGGGTTTACCATTATACCTATAATAATAATATTGATCAATTTTATTTTAAAAAATTCTTGTTGTTCAACACATTGTTCGCTGAATAGTTTTAATTACTTACCTTGATGTTTGAATCTTAGAATCTCTTCATATGAACCAAAAAGCCTAATTTTGCAGGTCTAATCTTTTGTTCAGACGGTGGCAAATATTATTGCAATGATAGTTTAATTACTATCATGGTTGATGAAAACACAAAAAATTGAAAACGTATACAATTCCTCATATTGCTAAAGTATATCCCCCTCTCTTTCATCTCTATCTATATTTTAATTTTTTTTACTATGTTTAGAATAATTGCATCATCTTTTCTATACGCAGGGATGACATGTTATAAATCTGTATTTTGGGATGCTCACATTTTATAATATTATTTAAAGTTTAATGTTAAAATAAATTATTAAATCCCTTTTGTGACATTGTGTACTAGGCTTTTATTAGTACTAAACATAGACTATAAAATTTGGATAGACCCTATGATGGATAGGATTCTAACCCATATGTTATATTAAAACAATAGTTCCCTACTTTATGTGTTAATCAGAGACAATTTTCTCTCAGTAAAAAATTGTAAAGCCTTTCCCAAAAATAAAAATACTGGGGAATGCTAGAGGAGGGATTCTGTCAACTGTCCAAATCAAACTAATGGAAAATATTGTGAATTTAGGTAAAGCTTATTACTAGCTTCATTTTATTTCTAATATGCAATTCAAACATGTCGTATTAATACAATTTCAGTGTATATTTTCAAATCCATATTTCATTTTATTAATTTGTATTAGTGTCAAAATTTATGTAATATTGTTGTTTGAAATTGTGGATCATTGGCAGAACTTGCTATGTAGGAATATATGATGATATAGATGATTTAGTAATGATATAAGTCTAAAGTTTTCATAGCCTCAAAATATTAGAATCTATAGATTAATGTTTTATGCTATTATCAAATATTGAATTGTACTGATTGTGAATTCAATGCCTGAATATTCTTAGAACAAATCAATAGGCATGAACTTGAACAGGAATAGAACTCATTTATCAATTTGAGGACCGATGTTATACTTCAAATTGGAGAACAATTTAATGCTTTTCTTCCCACATATCAATTTGAAGAAAAAAAATGGCTTGAATTAAGCCTGATACAAATTTTTCCTAAAAATGCTTTTTTAGGTACCAAAACATAATGCATTCAAGCTCAAATTTTTTAGGCAATTGCTTACAAAGTTCTTGGGAGCATTAAGTGAGACTAGTTCACATTAATAAAACACACAAATCAATTGGTACTGAAATGGTTTAAAATTAAAAATTGTTTTGGAGCCGAGGAATTGTGGCATTTTTAATTTGATTAAAAGCTTTAGTTTTTCTTCAAATTAATGGGTGGGTAAGTAAGAAAAAATAAATTTCTAATGTAATGATGCAAACAAAAAATGTCTTCACAGAGTTTTGAACCAAAAACCATAAGTTTAAGAGCTTTCTACTTTGCAAATTGAGCTACACATCTTCCTTGTGAATTTATTCTTGTTTTGCTTAGTAAAGTCCTCTGTAAGGCATTTTTTTCAGAATTAATTATGAGAAACTGAAATTATTATATTAATTTTCTCATTTTATTAAGTGTTATTTGTAGGAGTTATTAGTACCTCATATTATACCATTAAATTTTGCGTAATTGCATACTTGCCTACTGTTGGACTAGCTACATAAAATTTTCATAAAAACAAAAGTATTTAATGAGGTATCTAGGAAAGTGTTACATTAACAATAGTACTTGCCCTTTCGATATGTTATTATTAATAGGTCTATTGGCAATAATATGAGTGTAGGATTAAATATTGCATTCTTAGAATCTTAAACACCCTATCAAAGTTAGGTTTTAGGAATATAATATTTAATTCTTGTATTATATTATAAGATTTTAAATATCTTTTTGCTACTAATTCTTATGGTATAATATTCTGTAAAATTGCAAGATTAATATTTATGAGGAAAATGTAAGCATGATTAAAGTATTACATGTGATAATGTTGATAAATTGTTCTCAACTACATACTTTGTCAATGTAACTAACTTCTATAAAGACTATGAATGGGACAAACTATAAGGACTAGGCTAAATCCTTAAAGTTGTATTTGGCAATCATCAATTTGGATCTAACGCTTAGGGAAGAAGAACTAGTCATTGATGCAAAGTCAAGTGCTAAACTAAGGCCAAGCATGAAAAATGGGCTCATTCAAATCGTATATGCATGATGGTCATTAAGCACACTTTGGACAAGACCATCAAACAGAATGCAAAGACCATTCTTGACTTATTTGCAAAAGAATTTGTAAAACTTGATAAAGCAGAGAAAGGTCACTACTTCTCACTACTAGAAAAGATAACATATAATGGTGTCAATGGAGTGCCTGAGCATATTTTAAAATTGGTTAGCTATTACAACAAGCTGAATAGCTTGAAGGTTGATTTGGGTGACAACTTCCTTATCTAGCATGCATTGATGTCTCTACGTGCTCAATGTGATGTACTAAAAGCTTCATATAATACCCAAATGGGTGAATGAACCATTAATGAGCTGATATCCATTATGTCTTTGATAGAGAGAGTAGACATAAGAAAAGGAAAGGTTCAGACTGCAAATTTTGTTTGTCATGGTTCAACTTTAGAACAAATAAACAGAGAGCATTGGTGGGACAGAAAAGGGAAATCCACTCATGATAGGAAAAATTGTGAAATGAAAGATAATGGCCACGAGTGTAAAGAGTCAGATTATTTCAAGTCAAAAAATAGATTGAGAAAAAAAAAAAAAGAAAGGTACCCCTTTGGCTTTAGTTTGTTTTGAATAGAATGTAACTGATGCGCTATCAAATACTTAGTGGTTAGATATTGGTGCTATTATTCATGTATCAAATTCCTTATATGCAAAGAGAAACCTAAGGAAGCCAAGTGAAGGGGAGCTTATTGTTCAACTTAGAAATGGTGACAGAGTATAGGTAGAGTGCACCAGAGATATTTCTTTATGTTTATCTTCCAGTCATGTATTAGAAGTAAAGAACACTATTTATGCACCATTTAAGAGAAGGAAATTGATTTCAGTTGCTACATTGGACCTTAATGGATATTCCTTTCATTTTGGAAATAAAAAGTTTGATTTATTTTATAACTTGCATGTGGTTGGTTCTAAAATATTGTCTGATGGATTATGAAAAATCAATCTTGATCCTAGTTTCACAAAAATGATTAATACTATAATTGGCAAGAAAAGAAAAAGAGTCAGTGAGAATTCCTTAATGTTATAGCTCAAGCATTTGAGACATATTTCCAAAGAGAAAATGAAAAGACTGATCAAAGAAGAGGTTTTGCATGATCTGGATTTTTTAGGCTTTAACACATGTGTAGATTGCATTAAAGGGAAACTCCCTTCGAGAAATAGAAAAAGGAAGCCCTGTTATCAATTCACGTAGATATAGTAGGCATATTACCCTTGCAATCATGGGTGGTTGCAAATACTTCATCACTTTCATAAATGATCACTCCATATTTGAATGGGTAGATTTGGTCATCAAAAAATTTGAATCACTGGATGCTTTCAAAGTTACAATTAAAGTTAGACATGGAAAGAAAATGAAAACTATCAACTTTGATTAAGATGGTGAATATTATGGTAGGAATAATGAGACTGGGAGAAACTCGAGTCCATTTGTCAAAAATTTGCAAGACTGTGGCATTGAAGCCAATTACATGAAGCATGGAACATTGTAGTAGAGAGGAGAAAATGTACGCTCATGGACATTGTCAGATGTATGCTTTGCTTATTCTTCATTGTTGGAATTTTTATAGAGTGATACTTTAAAGATTGCTACCTAAATTTTGAATCAAGTACCAAGCAAATCAGTCCCCAAGACTTATTATGAGTTATTAAATGGCAAAAAACCTAGTTTGAGGCATTTTCATACCTAGGGTTGCAAGGCAGAGGTAAAACCATATATTCCCTCAATAAAGAAACTTGATTTTAAAACCATCTCTGGGTTTTTCATAGGCTATTGTAGTGGCTCATGAGGTAATAGATTCTATTATCCAACTCATACAACTAGAGTGATCAAATCAAATAGAGCAATTTATTTTGAAAATAGGTTGGATAATGGGAGTCAGGCACTATGCATCACTAGTTTTAGAGAAGAAAGTGTCATAAATTCACTAATACCACCGGTTGTAGGATCAGCTTCTATCATCCCATTGGTTGAACCAATACAACCTATGGTAGAAGATTTGGAATTGGATGAACTAGTTATGAACATATACTAGCTTATGTGATCTCCCTTGGAAATGCCTATAGATCTATCCCCAATTTAGTAAATTTAGCACCAAATTTGAAAGCAAAAAAATGATATTCATGCCACACTTTAGATAGGAAGAAGGAGAGTGATAAGTAATAAAATTAGATGCCATGAAGAGTAATCTCTTTGTTAATAAGTCTCAAGTTGAACTCTTTCAAGAAGAAATACTCTTCAATTCTCAAATTCATCTCATCTAAATGGTGAGGGAAACAAGCCTTCCCTAATTGGCTCTTATTTCCTTAAAATAGGATGGATTAATGTCCCAAACAAGCACAACAAAAAAAAACAAACAAATAAAACAACCACAAAACAAAAGCCTAAGCTATTACAAAGAATCCAAACACAAACCCAATCTATATGGAGTAAAAACACCGATTTCACTTCAGCCTCTATGTTCACCTTCAAAACTATGTAGTTTCACTAAGTTTGAGGCTTGGAATCATTAGGCTGGAATTTAGGGACTTTTGACCTTTGGTTTGGCTTCATTTGACCTATTGAAGCTTCAGCTATGTTCTAAACATTATGACAAGGTCAATTTGGATAGAAACATGAACGATGAATTTTGACACTCCATATGGTAGAACTAGGCTCTAGTCTCAACATGAATGTTGTATAGCTTTCTCTTAGCTTTCCAACCATATAAAGATCAACCTTATCCAACATTTGGCGCTTAAGTTATAGCCCAAAACCTAAAATAGTGTCAAAAATTTAACATTAAGCAATGAATTCAATTAAGCTCCAAATCATGACCAAATCACAAAACAAGTTTAATACATTAAATTAAACTTGATTAATATCCTAAGAGGCAAAGTATGAGGAGAAAATAAATGGGGAAATATTTTGCTTATCGAAGAGCCCATGATACCCCCTTGAGTGATCCCTTGTGTTTCCATCACTAGCAATTTCAAATGATTATGTAGTCTACCTGCAAAAGCATGAATATGATGTTAAGGAAGACACTTATCCCACTATGTTTTTCCTAGGCCATATCCAATCCTAATTCTTCAAGGTGGATTAGTGTAATGAAAGATGAATTAGCCTCAATGTATAAGAATCTAGTGTAGGATCTAGTTGAATTACTTGTTGGTTGTAAACCAATTGAATGTAAAAGGGTCTTTAGGACCAATAGAGATACTTAAGGGGAAATTGAAAGGTACAAGCCAAGGCTTGTAGCTAAAGGTTACACATAGAATGAAGGCAGAGACTAAAAAGAAACTTTCTCACTAGTCTCACCTAAGGACTCATTTCCAATTATTATGGCGATGGTAGCTCACTATGATTTGGAGTTATGTTAGATGGAAATTAAGATAACATTCTTGGATAATGACTGTAAAAAATGATTTATATGAGACAACCAAGCAGTTTCCAAGAAAAAGGCAAAGAACAACTTGTGTGTAAATTGATAAAGTCCATATATGGCTTAAACCAAGTGTCCAGATAGTGGTATCTATTGTTTGATGAGATAGTGACTTCTCTTGGGTTCAAGGAAAACAACATGGACTAGTGAAATTATATGATGGTAAGTGGGGGCAGACATTCTCTTTGCTAGCAATAATGAATATGAAAGAAATTGCAAGTGCCAAGTTTCCTAAAGAAGTTGACCCATGGGTCCAAATCTATAGCATTTGTCGACACATAAAAAAAAAATTCATACTATTATATAATGGAATATATAAAATCAAAATCCAATAACATTAGGGGCATTGAATACCAAAACATAAGAGAAAGTCCAAATTTGGACTTACAATTGAAAAAGTGAGCCCAAGAAATGAGGCTAATTGAGTATTAGAGAAGTTGAAGATTGCCCAACAAAAATTAAGACCATTAGAATCTTGGAAACATGAAAATAGGTCTATTAGGATTTGGGACACAACTTAAAACAAATAATAATATGTGTCAGAGAAAGTCCAAGAATTAGAACTAAGGAATGGAGCATTAGAGATATAAGAATAAGCCCATTAGAGGTTGGATTATTAGCATTTTGGTAACAAAAAGATAAGTCCAACAAGAATTAGTCAGGCTTAAGCTAGTAAACTAGGCTAATATAGGAGAATAAAGGAACAAACATGAATTGCATCCCTTGAGAGAGGCCTAAAACATAACCTTTTGTGTTTAAGAAGGTGAAGGGCACAATCGGGCTTTAAAAAAGATCCCAAACAATGACCCATTGATAAGACAAAAGCCAACTAACCCATAACAAAGGAATTAGTAGTTTATATGTATTAGTAGAATTTCTACACAACTACTAGTGTTTTAGTCATAAATTAAAGTTAGGAAAACTTAATTTCATGTCCTAAGTTTGGAATGCGATCGATGTAGGTAGACACCTAGTAGCATCACCTTATAAGCCTTACACTTGATGCTGACTCATATCATAACTTGCAAGTTCTAATCAAACTTGACTTGACTTAGTAAGGTGAACTAAATTCAAAATTTTCTTTTGAAACACTTATCTTAATTAAGTTTTTAAAATCTCTATAGCGAATTTGGTATAACTTCCTCTATTTTTCGAACCTTGGGCCATAAGCCTTTCTAATAGTGGAGGGCCATACATCCTACCCAGTACCTGAGTATATAATCTATACTATATCAAACATTGCTTATCACATAACAATACCATTTGACACAACTATGACTACTCAGGACACACATGCATATGTAGACATCTCAACTACCAAAATATTTCTCCAAGCTTTGCATCTTCAGTCTATGATGTCAAGCATTCCCAAAACTAAAACATTTTTAAAGAAAAACATAATTAGTTTCAAGAAAAATCCAATAAGTAAATAACTCATTATCCTCCAAACTAAATTATATACAACATGTAGATATCATAGGTAACAACATAAATTAATTCTTGATTAAGCATAAGTTTTCATTATTTTATTTACACCTAGTCCAATTATCAAATTTTAGTCAAAGAAAACTAGTTGTTGACCATTTACGAATAACCAAGAGCTATGACATAATCCATTTCAATGTAGCAAGAGTAATTCTCGATATATTAAGTGTAACAAAAAATATAAACTAATTCATTTTAATCAGGTAAAGAAAATTCATGGAAATCTACACTATCCAAGAAGTAAAACATACCTTATTTCAACTCTATAAAAGGATTTTTGGTAATTTACATGAATAAACTATTTGGTCCATTAGCCTCTCACACATGTGGTTTCCACGAATATACAAAAACAAATGTTGGTCTCTTTTCAAACCATAAACATAGGAGTAGATAACCATACATAAATTTTCTTTCTCACAATTCCACTTAAGAATTTCCCAACCAACTAGCATATTACATCACGTTTACAACACTCATTCTATCATAACTTTTTCATAAATTACTACCAAACTATCAATAACTCACACCCAAGAGTAAGAATTTACCAGTATAATCAACTTAGTTTAACTTTCAATTGAGCTACTATATAAATCCCTATCTAGTGTAAACCAATCCAATCAATCATTATTGGATAAACAAAGACAATTATGAATTGGCCAATTCATATTCACATAACAGTTAAGAAACCTTTTCCTTCTTTTGTTCATGCAGGGATCCAAGGTAGGATTCTTCAAGCAATCTACTTACTCATTTTCATTTGTTTCAACGCTCTCCCATATCCCTTTTTTTCTCCATTGTATTAATGGCCATAATTACAATTTTATAGGCATTTGTAGGTTCTTGAAGAATCTTCCCAAGAACCTACTTCTTTTTCATTTCACGACGTATGCAAGAAACAACATCATCCAATCAACTAGGCACCCAACACAACACATCAATCAACACTATAACTTCAAAAAACACAAGACATTCATGAATAGCAAAACAAATTCAGAACAAACCTGACAATCATGAAATAAGTCAATGAAGTGCTGAATACACACTATACCCATGCATTACAAAACAATTTAATAATGCATAAGGTTCATATTATGCCCTTTAATTACCAACAAGATAAGATAGCCATAAACACATATAACATTTACCATACCCACTAACTATAGATTATCGTATAATACAAACCATACATTTACTCATCACACACTTATGTCCAAGTCCCACAAATTTGTGGGTTTTTGTCAAATAAGGGTTCATGGGCATTAAAACTTTAAGAATCCAATAACTACATTCAAGAATTGGATTCATACGCCCAATTCACTTCAAGGTCACTCATATTGTGGCTTAACAAGGGCCCATGACCTAATTGAACTATAAAGCTTAACCTTGCTCTAAAGTATATAAGATATATTATTGTAAGAGAAACTTTTAAAGATGCAATCTTAGTTCATCATTTATCAGAAGCATCAACTTACATTCTAGAATTGAAAGTTTAGATCCTTGAACAATTTTCTTTAAGCAAATTATCATTTGTCATTTCACAATTCAATTCTTTTACATTCCAAAATATGCAACTCATGTACTTTGCAAATGGAATTCTAGAATTTGTTATCATTCATTACAATGTATACATTTTGGCCCTTGTAATTACTCAATGGGTGGCATTTAGCTAGACTCCATTTCCACAAGTGTCTTGTAACATTTCAGGCATTAAGGGAAAATGAATTCTTGATCTTATTAAACTATTCAGAGAAACAAACATATAAAAAATTTCAAGTCGACACATTGCAACACACAAGGAGACTACACATTAAAATTGGATATGGATCCATGATCAATCTCCTTTAAGAAATTTTAGTTTTAATTTCCAATTCATTTTCATTTTCCATTTTTCTTCACCTTCTCCACCAATTCACATGGCCATTGCAATGTAACATTTCAGTAAATTTAAATGTTCCCTAAAGGACTTGTTCAATGGATATATTCCCAATTTCAAACACAACACAAATCAATAGAGTAATCACCTAATCAAACATTTAAACATCTCATTCCATAATTACATGCAATACCTAGCATACTAATGTAGTGAAGTACAAAGGTTCACTACTTCAACTTTCACTTTTCCAAAATTTCCAATGGTGCATTAAACACACCATTTATTCATTATTAAAAGAATTTTGCATCATTTTCCAATTCATTCCAAGCCAATTTACTATAATTCCTCTATTCTCAAAAGTCAATAAAACCAATCTAACTCACCCTTTTCAACATACACATTGGCTAATCTACTTTAACTCACTCTTATATTAAAATATAATTCAACTAAGCACAATCTAATTCACATTTCAAATTTTGTTCCACTAGCATAAAACAAGCATACTCAAAGAGGTGTCTACTCACCTTGGGTTAGGTCTTGAAAACTAGAAGTCTTGCTTTGACAAGAAAAACAACAATCCTTTGCAAGTTCTACTTGAAATTCATCAATTTAATTTATACCAATCAACCCCTACCTATCTACATCAACACTAAAATTTCCCTTAGTGTTACAAAAATCAAAATTAGACAACTAATATGCTTACTTGAGGTTCTTCCAATTGGGTGTGAAATCAGTTGGAATTAGAGGTTGTGCTAATAATTAAAGGATTTTACCTCTCAATTTACTGTCTTCAACATGAAAAATAAACTATTCCTCAAATTAGAGGTTAGGGTTCTGTTAAAATCAGTTGGGAACATCAAATACATATATCATAGTACCAACTCACTTCACATGAGAACTTATCTTCATACCAATTAAATTTGGATGATTCAAAGTGGGCTGAAGCAGTTTGGACCCCCTGGTGAACTGAGATCAAACTAAAGGAGTCATTGTCTAGTTGGTTCAAGCAAGTCCATTGCTGATGAATGGGTAGGAGTGGCTCTAGTGGCTAGGCATAACAACATTTAGTGTCGAGCAACTGAAGCTAGTGATGTCTTCTTGGCCAGTAGACATGCTCAGGTCAACAAAAGTGTAGGGAAAAAGAACTACTTCATTTTCTTTTCTTTTACTCTACTACTTTTTTTTGGAGGTGTTGAAATAGAATGAGGTCTAATCTATATGATTTTTTATTTCTCATTGGTACTTTATTTCCATACACATATTATTTTCTTCTTTCAAAAGTATGGTTACTAAGCCAAAAGTTACTGAATTTACATATTGTTTGGATAAATTAAAAGATTTCGATTGTAGTAACACATCATTAAAATCTAATTTAACAAGCATTTCTGAATATAATTTTTTCTAAAATAATTTTATAAAAGGTTCACTTCATGCTAAATTCATTTTAGTAAAAATCTTATCATTCTACATAAGTTTAAGAAAAAACATTCACTAGCCCAATTGACAAATAAATGATTTCAACTAACAAACACTTTAACATATAAGAAGGAAGCTTATATGTTCATTTAAAACATTTTTGGTCTTACACTTAATTAACGATCCATCAAAGAATTTAGAAACTAAACATTTGAGGCTCTAACCTATACAAATTTCATAATATAACTCCTTGCCATTTAATACCATATTTTGTTTAAAGATTGACAAAATTTGGGTCTGTATAGCATTAAGCAGCTTGTAGTAATTTACCTATAACTTTGCGTAAAAAATTCAAATTGGGAAATGGTCAAAATTGGAAGAAAATTGCCATCTAAAGCTTCAACCAACAAAAATCTAGTGGGAAAATATTAAGTATACACTCAAATGCCATATTCCCAAATAAGGCATGTGCAAAATATTTAATAGGAAGATGCCTTATTGTAGAGAAATCATCACAAATATCTTCCATTTGTCTCATCTTTTCATGCCACCTCACCCCACACACATACCTACTGATAGCCTTAGAGATTGTTAGACTAGAATACTCTAAGCTACATATTGGTTTTAATGTTGAAAAAAAAATCATTATCTAACACTATGTTTTAGTGCTTTTGAATCTATTTTTTAGGTTGAAAGAAAGCTCAAAGGTATTTGATTCAAGAAAGCTAAAGAGATTCAAGATTAGTGTTTAGGATTTATTTTGAATTTAATAGGATCTTATGTAACTAAGCTTAAACAGTGTTTGATCCAATTATTTTTGAATGATGAAGTAAGAAAAATCATTTTAAAGAAAAAATTTGCATCATACTTCGATGTGACATCGATGTATTAAAGAATTGTGAAAATCTTCATAGTCAAATCAAAGCCACTTCGATGTATCGAAGAAAATTTCTTACCGAAGGTTTGGAAACATGGCTATTTTGATGTTGTAATCGATATACATTCTTTAAACAACATATTATACATCGATTTCACATCGATTCGTTAGTGAATAATAGACTATAATCGATGTTACATTGATGCAAAAACTGAAAAACTATTTTTCTATTACAGACGATTATGACAGTTATTCTGGCCTAACTACCTTCTATATATATATGCTTTTCACACAATTTTACATAACAATCAAGTGCAAAAACTGCTATTTGAGAGAAAAGCTTTATCTGCTCTTATAATCATCAATTTTTCACAAGGCTTCTGGATCAAATCTATTTTAGTTTATCATAGTTGGTTTGAGATTTTCATCTCAAACATTGGTATTG
>JANHAO010010542.1:0-17583 GCA_026873985.1 Saraca asoca
ATAGTTTTACAAGAGTTTCTCTCTTGTGAGCTCTATGGCTCATTCTCTCAGAGCTCTCTCTTCTCACTATGGAGTTCTCTCTTTTCTCAGTCTAGTCTCTCTAAAGATGAGTCCTTCTCTATATCCAATGAGCCTATATACAAAAGGCTAACTTTATTATTCAGCTCTTGTAGGCTTCCTGTCAATCAGCCCCCTGCTCGTCTCTTCCTCGATCCGCATGCCCAGCTAGCTTTGGCTGAAGAGGGCTTCCTTCAGCTGGGCCTTTTGCTAGCCCAAAAATGCTATCAACATAATATTTTGCAACAATTCAAATGATTCCAAGCCATTCAATATTACATAACAAGAATGTAAATCTCTTTGTTACTTTGATCTAGCTTTATCCTATACAAACCCAGCCTTATCCCTCCAATCTATCCTTATCTTACTCATCAATCTAGAATGCACAGATCTCAAATTTGGTCCTTAATTCTCCATCACACCCCATCAATGTCACATGATCACATGTCAATATCATTCATGGTGTCACACACACCATTCATAAATTCACACTTGCCATCACACTTTATATAATCATGGTATTCACAATAAATACAATAATTCATTCCTATTCTTATACATAAACAAGCTTTAAGCTAAATAATCATTTATTGCAAATGATTACATTTCCAACAACAATCATAACATCACAACATCACATACTATTCAATATTTTGGGTACATTGTCAAGGTTTACAACATAATGCTACTTATAGTAATTGCATTTCCACAATCACAGTCATTCATTTTTATCTTCATACTTTCTTTTCTCATAATCACTTTGGTCAATAAATTCATCAATTGGATACTCTTGCATACATAATACTTCCATTCCTTGTTACCAACTTAGGATTCATATTTTTTATAAACTATATTTATTATGTTTGAGTTATTTGAATTCATTATAAAAGTAACTTAAGGAATTTAGAATAAAATTAGGAGAAATAAACATTAATTAAATAATATGAAATTTGCTGAAAATGCTATCAAGATCATGATTAGAATTGTTGAAAAAGACAAGCATGATTGTGATTCAAATTAACAAATTTATTCATAAAAAGCTCGATTTGACTTGAGAAAATGTAGTTAGAAATACAGGTTTGTTTGCTAAATTTAGAAAACTTTTGGGAAGTCTAAATTTAACCATGATCAAAATTGAAAAACAAGACAGGGAAGGTCATTTCAAATCATCAAATTTTAGTTCAAAATTTGATTCGAATCAGTTAAGAAAAACTATTAGGTTTCTACGAGCATGATTACAGGTTTGTTCAAAATGGTGCAATTCAACTCACACAAGTAGATTTTGCATGCAAATAGCAAAAAATAGGGGAAGCTACTTATAAGGCAAAATCTCACCATAAGACCTTATTTAAACATGTTTTATTGGCTCAAACATACCCATTCATTTCAATCATCAACTAATAAGTTCATTGAATGAACTATTTAATTATAAATCATGCCTCACAATCACATAACTCATTTTCATCAACCATTGTCATTTATTCAACAAACCACAATCAAGAATCATATATTCATTCACAAGCATGGTAAGAAAATATTCACCTTGCCAGCTAGAAATGCAAAGGTGCAACTAAACACACTAAATCTGTTTATACTCTTCTAGAACACAAAGAAGAGTCTGTTAGCTCCCAAACTTTTTCAAAAATTTTTCTCTTCAACTTAACTTGTATATTTAGATTATGATTCAATTTAATAGAAACTAGCTATATCTAACAAATCCAAGCTCTAAAATGTCAGAAAAATCATGTTCATTCACGGGTTGAATAGTGACATGAATAGTAGCAAAAATTTTCAAAAATTCATTTCTAAAGTTTCAACCAATGAATCAGTATGATTTTATTATCAAACCGAAGAGGAAGAAAAGAAAATTCAGCAATAAAATTTTGAAAAAAATAATAGGAAGAGTTGATGAGCTTACTTGTAGAAAGATAATAAAGCCAAAAAGAGTTGGAAGCTTAAGGAAGAAGATGAAGGAGTTTGCATGACTTCATTAAGTTGAAGTCCAAGGAAAAAGAAAGGAAAGCTGGCTAATTGGAGGGTAAAATAGGAAAATTTACTCAACTTTCTAATAACTTCAAGTTGATCATTTTCCTTTTTTAATAACTTTCCTATTTCTCCCATTTTGAACTTTACATACTTGCCCATCTCTAGTGATCACAAAATTTTAGTATAAAATAGTTAAATTACTTGCCTTCATAATGGCTCTAATTTCATACTCAATCGATATCTGTAACCCTAGTTTAATATCTTCAAAGTTTTATAGAAATAAATCCTCAAAATTTCATATTTTGTATTTCTCTATATCTAAGTTTTTCATAACTTCAAATCTATGCTTTTGAAATCTTCAAAATTTTTATTTTCCTTATTTTATTACCAAAAAGTGATATTATTATTATCATTATTATTATTACTATTAGAATATTTGGAGTATTACACTAGTGAGGAGAATTTTGTGTCGTAATATATAGAGCAAAATAAGGCCTTCAAAATTACTTTGTTAGGTTAGGCTTAGTTGCATGGATCTTTTTGGTAAAGCACAACAAATAGAAAAGGCCTTAGATAATGTATTGGTTTTAAGTAGTATTAAGCTAAAAAAACTATATGTAGTGAGGCCATATGCTTAATTAAATGGACTTAATGTGAAATCCTTCTTGATGAATGAAAATTAATTAATATTTTGTCTTTTGCATACACTCAATTTCTAAATAATAGTAATATTAACATTAGTTTCAAGGCTAATGCTTAATATAGTATAAATTATAGAATTAGATTAATTATATAATATAAATAAAAATTGACTAGCATGTATTTAATTTGGAAAAGAATTAGATATTATGTTATCTTGGAAATTTCTTATAATTAAACCAATAATAGCTTATAAATTAATTAACTAGAAAGTATTAAGGATTTGGATTTTAGTTTATAGGATTTAATCAAAGGCTTTAGGAATAAAATATAAAAGAAGGAAAAAAAATTTTGGGAGCAACTTTCCTTACATGTTGACATGACTAAGGAATTAGGTGGGAAAATTTTATTTCAAGTATTCACGCAATAATTTAGAAGTAAAATTCAAGTAATATGAAAAGTAATAATTTCATAGTATTATTTTAAATTAATAAGTTATACATATTGTTTTATGCAATAAGTATTATCAATAATACAAAAATGTTTATAATAGAACTAATTAAGTGTTTAATATTAATGTCATAGTATTAATATTTTAAAATATGGTACACAGTTTGACAATATTCTTATTAATAATCTTTGTATTATTAGTTAGTAGCATGACAGTAAGATATGCTTTTATGAATATGTAAACATATTTACATAATTGTATAAATACATAGTTATACAAAATATTTTGTATAGTAATGATACCTTTAGATACTAAAGTGTGATAGGATATTTGTATGGGGTCGATATAATAGACTTGTGGAGATGTCATGAAGATATCTTTATAATAGTCATGATCAGTGGAAATTAGGTCGTAACAAGGTTGATATCAAAGCATGGTTCAGGAACCATTTGCCAAAATAGTAATAGTTTCTACCACACAATCAGAGAAAAGAATCGATATAAGTAATAGATGTGCATCGAAAGCACATTGCTTGTGTGAATGACTACAATAGAGAGTGTCAACAAGAAGATCAAGTAAATTTTAATTACATTTTTCAACATCTAATTAAAATTGTTTTTTAAGAAAATGCCAAGAAAGAAGCAAAGAAATACAGTAGTAAGAAATAATAGAAGGAATCAAGTAAGAATAAAACAACAGGAACATGTTGAATCTATACATTCACCTATTCAAAGGTTTAGGGCTGAAAATAGGGAACCAAAATAAGAGTGACCACAAGTTCCTCTCTAGGCCATTAATACATAACAAGCAATAGAAAGATTAGTAGAAATAGTAACATAAAATCAAAACCAAAACCAAAATCAAAACCCAGAATATAATTTAAATCAGAATAGGGAGCAAAACCCATAACAGTCACTTCCCTTAGTACCACTTCATGATAGGCTATAGATAATACATGAATTTTTGAAACTTAAACTGTCGAGGTACAATGACATAGATCCATCAGTAAATCCCTATCAATTTCTAGATCAAATAGAAAGGTTTAAGAGAATGTTAGATTGTGGCAAAAATACTATAATAGAATTGATTAGGTATCAGTTGGATGATATAGCACACTCCTAGTATGTGCACCACATGGAAAGGCAAGATATAGCAGCATCGCCATTGACATAGGCACAGCTTTAACATAATCTAGTGGATCATTTTCTGCCACCAAGTGTTTGAGAAGCAAAAGTTAGAGAATTTCAATATTTGACTTAAGAAGCAATGATAGTGCTACAATATGATGCATAATTTACCAAAATTTCTCATTATATTGGATATCTGATTCTGACTAAAAAAGCTAAAGTGGAAAGATTTGTGCATGGACTATATGAATATTACTTTGATAAGGTTCTGTTACTAATACTACTACCTACTAGTAAACATTGAGTCAAGAACTCTAGGTAGAATTTTGGCCAAAGGAAACGAGAGACAAAAAAGGAAAATCCAAAAAGAAAAGATTGATATTTGAAGCTAGAAATGCTAGCAAATTGGGAAAGGCATCACCTACATAAAGTGCATCACCTAGAGGAATGACAAGAAGATTTCAGTGTCATAGGTTGTATCGAGGACCCAATACGCAGAACTGACCTACTCTAGGAGCATATAATTTAGCTTACTTTATGCCTAGTTTGCCATAAACTGATGCATCATATTATAATCGGTGTTAAACCAATCATCATGGAGCTTGTGGACATGAAACCAAAGTATGCTTTAGGTGTGGACAGATGGGGCACAAGGCGAGAAAATGTCTAAATATGCCAAATCAGGGTACTGTTGTTACAACAAGAGGATAGTAACGCAAAATGCAACATTTGTCAGGTCTCTATCTATACCAAGTCCTGAAGTAGGAAGAGGAAATAGGGGACAAGAGATGATAGGTTCACAAGCTTGAGTGTATGCATTGACATGCCAGAAAGCATAAGCCTTTGATGTTATGGTGACAGGTACTTTGCTACTTGAGGATTATCTAGTAAAAGTTTTATTTGATCCTATGCCACTCATTCTTTTGTATGTAAGGACTTAGCTAAGAAATTAGTAAAACCTAAGGTAAAATTGGAATGTGTGTTGACAGTTACAATTCTAATGGCAAATATGATGCTTATCATACATAGAATCAATAAGTGTGAAGTGCAGATTCATAATAAACCCACGACTATAAACTTAATACTGTTAGATATGAGTAATTATGATGTAATACTAGGAATGGATTGACTATCAAAGTATAACACTTGTGCCAACTGTTATCACAAGATGATGACTTATTAGCCAGAGGAAGGAATAATGCATGTTTTTTAAGGTGAATAGTTAGTCACTATGCCTAATGTTATCTCTTGCACCAAGGTACAAAGCCTAATGCAAAAAAAGTGTGTTGTTTGGATAGTCAGAGTAAGCAAAGGAGAAAATGATGAAAATTAGCAAAGTACCGATGGTAAATGAATTTCTAGATGATTTCCTAGAAGAATTGCCTAGATTACCACCAAATGAAGAAATTGAATTCACTATTAATCTAATACTTGGGATGAAGCTTATATCTATTAAGTCGTATCGTATGGCACTTGCTAAATTGAAGGAGCTATAAGAACAATTACAAGACCTAAGAGACAAAGGATTTATTCAACCCAGTATATCACTGTGGGGATCCCTAGTGTTGTTTGTTAAGAATAAAGATGGATCGCTATGGCTGTGCCTTGACTATCAACAATTGAACAAAGTCACAATTAAAAATAAATATCCCTTACCTCAAATAGATGACTTATTGATCAGTTTCAAAGAGTGCAATACTTTTCTAAGATTGATCTTCGCTTCAAATACTATCAATTGAATATTCGCAAGGTAGACATTCCCAAAGATAGTATTTTGCATACAATACAGACATTATGAATTCTTAGTGATGTCATTTGGATTGATAAATGCATTTGCGGCATTCATTGACTTAATGAATTGAGTGTTCAAACTTTTGCTAAACAAGTTTGTTATCATCTTTATTAATGATATTTTGGTATATTCAAAGAGTGAGGATGAGCATGCATAACATCTATAAATTGTCCTATAAATATTGCAGGAAAATAATTTATTTGCAAAATTTTTAAAGTATGAGTTTTAAATAACTAGCATCCATTTTTTAGGACATGTGGTATCACAAAAAGGTATTAAAGTAGATCCACAAAAGGTAGAACTAGTACCTAAATGACCTAGATGATCAACAGTCATAGAAATAAGGAATTTCCTTGATTTAGCTAGGTATTATCATCAATCCATGAAGGACTTCTCAAAGATCTTAGCACCATTAACTAAGTTAACCCGTAAAGGAGCAAAATTTGTCTGGAGTTATGAACGTGAACAAAGTTTGCAACAATTAAAGGAATGTTTAACTACAATGTTAGTAATAGCTTTGCCATTTGGAGTTAGGGAGTACACAGTTTATTGTGATGCTTTAAGAGTTAGATTAATGTAAGATGGCCACATAATTTCGTATGCCTCACCATAGCTAAAGAATGATAAGTTGAATTACCCTACAAATGACTTAGAAATGGTAACAGTTGTGTTTGCGCTAAAAATCTGGAAGCATTATCTATATGGCTTAACTTGTGAAATTTAAACGAATTATAAAAGCCTTAAGCATATATTTGATCAAAAAGATGTAAATCTCAGACAATATCAATGGATGGAGTTAGTCAAAGATCATTATTGCTCTATTCACTACCAACCCTAAGAAAAGCAAATGTCATAGCAGATGCTTCAAGAATAAAACTCCTAGAATACGGGGAAGGCTTAAGAATTTGAGACAAAAATAAAAGGAGAACCATAAATAGCGATAGTTACAAGTATTAGAATTTAGTCTACTCTAGTAGAACAAATTAAGGTGAGCCAACAACAAGACCCCAAATATTCATAATTGAAGTAGAAGGCAATAATGGACAAAGACACTTTGTTAGAAGTGACTGATGAAAGAGTAATCAAGCATAAAAGATGATTGTGGGTACCGGAAGCACAACGCAAGGAATTATTGTGACATGCACATGAGTTGCCATATATAATGCACCTAAGAGCAACAAAAATGTATCAAGACTTGACACTAATGGTGGGAAGGAATAAAAAAGGATGTTTTAAAGTACGTATTGAAATGCCTTACATACCAACAAGTGAAAGCTGAGCATTAACGACTTGCTGGACATCACCAAAATATCAACATATCGGAATGGAAGTGGGAAAACATTATAATGGATTTTCTTATTGGATTGCTGCAAACCAGCAAGGTTTATGATTCCATTTGGGTCACTGTGGACCATTTGACAAAAGTAGTGCACTTTTTACCAATAAAGACTATGTATTCTGCTTTAAAATATGTGTAACTTTTCTTGGATAAACTTATGCCATTACATGGGATTCCAGTTATGATCATATCTAATCAAGGTATCCAATTCACCTCTTACTTTTGGTAATCATTTGAAGAAGTGATGGGCAAATAATTGGGATTGAGCATAGCTTTTCAACCGCAAACTGATAGATTGTCAAAATGTACAATTTAGACATTGGAAGATATGCTTTGTGCTAGTGCAATGGATTTTGAAGGAAGTTGGGATAAATATTTGCCTTTATTTGAGTTTTCATATAATAATGGTTACTAAGCAATAATCCAAATGGAACCATTTAAAGCACTGTATGGAAGAAGATGCTGATCTCTTATGCGATGGTTTGAGCCAGGAGAAGCCAAACTAATTGGGCTAGACTTAATGAAAGATGCACTTAAAAAGGTTCAAGTTATCAGAGAAAGGCTTAAAAAAGCACAAGATTGTCAAAAATCATATGGTGATAAAAGATGGCGAGAATTGCAATTTGAGGTAGGTGACTGAGTATTTCTCAAAGTCTCACCTGTGAAAAGGGTAATGCGCTTTGAAAAAAAAAAAGGAAAACTAACTTCACAATACACTGGGTCATTCCTAATTGTGAAGAGAGTCAGAAATGGTGCATATCTGTTAGAATTGGTTGAAAATCTGGAGGCCAAACATCTGGTATTTCATGTCTTTATGTTAAGAAAATACATTCTAAATCAGACACCAATGATAATGAACACAACAATACAACTTGATCATAAATTGGCATATGAGGAACAACCTATTAGAATTGTGGATAGTCAAGTTCGAAAACTCTGATCCAAGGAGGTACCATCTATAAAATTGATTTGTGAACAAGAAGCAATATGGGAATTGGAAGGTAATATGCAAAAAAAATATCATCACATATTCAATAAGGATGATTGATGATTACGTGAAAATAACATGGGTTGTTGACAATTCTATGCTTGTCAATATTGCCATTTTCAAAATTTGAAGATGAATTTTATTTAAGGGGGAAGATCTTGTAATATTTGTCATTATGCTTGTAGAAAATCCATAATATTATAATAAATTATAGGAAGAATTCAACTAAGAATATGGTTTTTAGAAATTAGTAATTAGTATATTAGAATTTTTAAGAAAATAGAAATTCAGATTTTTTTAGAGTGAAAATTAGAAAATTAAATGGGACCCTTTAAGGAGAATTAAGCTAACTAAGATATGATTAGAAATTAGAGTAAAACCCATTAGAAAATTTGTGTCAAATCAATTAGGAAATTAAAAGAACCTATAGAAAAAAATGTGTATAGTTTTAAAAATGTAAAGCCAAAACAAGAAAAGAAGTGGATTTTTAAGGGAAAAGTCCAAAGCAAACTTTTTTTTATTTGAAACAAAGAGAAGAACATGATTGGGCTTCTTTGCAACCCAACTATGGCTTCTCTTATATGAGGTGAAATCAATGATGTTCAAAATAAAAGCAAGGGAAAAAATGTCTAAAAGAGGAGAAGACTTTATGAGGCGGGGTCAAAAAGATGAATACATATATAAGTTATGGCTTTGGGAGAGTGCCTTATAGTACTTATGAAGGGAGAAGAGGTTTAGCAATTTGTGAATAACCAGTATAAGTATACTAATGGAAATACTGAAGAATGGAAAATCCCATTTCTTTTCTCTAACTAAATACAGTAAGAAAAATATAATATTAATATTATAAATAGTAAGTGACAGGCATGATATAAAATATACCTAGATAGTAAAATTTACAATGTAGAAAATACTCTGACGAAGATAGTACTTAGTAATTATTTGTAGTACTTACATGTATTTATCGAGTATCTTTTAGTTAGAAAAAAAAATTGAAGTCGCTCCTCTCTTTTCTTCATCTTTTCTTTTCACATTTTCAAGGCAAACCAAATAAGCATTTCTTTCTTTCTTTCTTTCTTTCTTTCTTTCTTTTAAATATTTTCTACTCCTTCTCTTCTTCAAATACATGTTACAAAAATCAAAAGGAAGCTTGAAGCCTCATCTTGATTTTGCAAGGGTAAGTTTCAGTCACAAGCATAAGGAAAGGAGAAAATTTTCTAATTTTGCATTTTCATGAAAAAAATAACATTCTTTTAATGTATTTGAGTGAAACAAATCCATCTCTTCCATTTAGAGTGAGTGTCTCTCTAATCTCATCCTTGATGAGTTTTGATTTTGAAATATTTGCTTAAAAAAATATATATTTTCTTGTTTATGGCTTTTAATCTTAAAATATGATCTAACATACTAACATTATTTCAAGTTGAAATTTGAGGTTTTGGAAGCTTGGATGCTATTGGAAGTCCCACTTGAAAACTCAAGAAAGCTCTTAGAGTTTTGTTGAGTTTTATGTTATTTAGATTAGATATAAATATTGGCATGAATTTTGAAGTAAAATCAAGATTTATGGTATTGGATGATTATATCTTTCTTGGAAATAAATTATTTTTAGTGGGATTTAAAAAACATGGATATATGAGAAAGTTGGATGAGAAAAATGAAGCTTGATGCTTCTGTATGGTGTTTGGCCACCATATAAGATCAAGGATAAATTGGTCTTTTCATTTTGTAAATATCATCAAATACATTAGATAACAATATTTTAAACATTTGGTAAATTTTGAGATAAATTTGAAAGATGAACTTCTGCTAGCTCACGGCTTTCTTGGGATAAAGAAGGAAAATTTTTAGAATTTTATAATTTAACATCAGAAAGCTGCTTTTTGGTAAAAAGGAAAAAATATGGGCAAAAATGAAGTTTTTTACAAAATATTAAAAGATTACTTGGTAGATATGGTGTATTTTTTTTTAATGAGAAACTGCATATTTTGACCTGTGGGATCATTCTGTGAAGTCTACAACAAAACAGGCCTAAGAGATTGATTTGAAAATAAATGAAAGTTGTGTGAGAGGAGAAAAAGGCCCGACCCATTTTTTAAGAAAGGGGAATAAGGTTGAACAGAGGGAAAATGATAAAAGAAAAAGGGATAAGGATGAAGAGAGTTAAAAGAAGAAATTTTTATGCCATTCTGGCATTTATTTTACTAATTTTTTAATTTTGATTGTTACAATGAAATTCTAAATTTACTTGAAATATTGTAAAGGAATTTTGGAGGAAATTTTAATTTAGAGAAATTAATGGTAGAATTATGAAATAAAGTAAAAATGGATAAAAATATTAAAGATTTAGTTTTATGGTTATAGATGAGTGAATATATTATTTTCTAAGTTATTTATTTTTTTATTGCAAACCTATTCAAGTGAGGATTAGGCAATCATTCATTCAGTATTTTGTTCACTCCTACTGTTGATTTTTTTTTTCAAATGCTCCAAAGAATCCTTCCACTAGCCGACATGGATTCACTTGTTTTTTACTCTAATGTTTGGTGGTGGCACTTTACCTTTGTCTATGGAGTGTATAGGCTTGAATTTCATTTGACTATGATGATTGACTCATATGGCCCTATGATTACACATCATGTAAATATTGTATATTTGGGACATCCTCCTCCATCTCCTAATAGACTAATCGTGGAAAGCATGGAGCAATTTGTGGTTCTAGGTGTGCCACTGTTTTTTATGAATTTTGTCTATCTCATCACATTAATTATTACTTTTAATATGTAAGTAAATAGTATAAGTACGTAGAAATAACTAAATATATATATGGCGCCATAGTCGTGCAACTCACTTGGTAAGTGAGGAGTATTTTGCGTAGTAATATATAGAGTAGAAGGTCTAGGAAATTATTTTGGTAGGTTGGGCTTAGTTGCATGGGTCTTTTTGGTAAAACTCAACAAATAGAAAAGACTTTAGGTAATGTAATGATTTTAAGTAGTATGAGGCTGAAAGTAAAAAAAAATCTATATGTAGTGAGCTCATATGCTTAATTAAATGGACTTAATGTGAAATCCTTCTTAATGAATGAAAGTCAATTACTATTTTATGTCTTTTGCATAATTACATTTAGTTTCTAAATAATAGTAATATTAGTATTAGTTTCAAGGCTAATACTTAATATAATATAAATTTTAGAATTAGATAAATTATATAATATAAATAAAAATTGACTAGTATGTATCTAATTTGGAAACGAATTAGATATTACGTTATCTTGGAAAATTCTTAAAATTAAACTAGTAATACCTTATAAATTAATTAACTAGAAAATATTAAAGATTTGGATTTTAATTTATTGGATTTAATCAAAAGTTTTTAGGAATAAAATATAAAAAGAAGAGAAAATTTTTTAGGAGCAAATTTCCCTACATGTTTTGGACATAACTAAGGACTTAGGAGGAAAAATTTATTTCAAATATTCACATGATAATTTAGAAGTATATTGTAAGTAATATGAATAGTAATAATTACGTAGTATTATTTTAAATTAATAAGCCATACATATTATTTTATGTAACAAGTATTATTAATAATACAAAAATGTTTGTAATAGAATTATGTAAGTGTTTAGTATTAATACTATATTAATATTTTAAATTATGGTACACTATTTGAAGAATATTCTTATTAATAATATCTATATTACTAGTTAGTAGCATGATAATAAGATATGCTTCTATGAATATGTAAATATATTTGCATAACTATATAAATACGTACTTATATAGAATATTTTGTGTAGCAATAATACCTTTTGGACAGTAGAGTATGAAAGGGTATTTGTATGAAGTAGATATAACATGCTTGTGGAGATGTCACAAAGATGTCTTCACGTTGGTCATAATCAACGGAAATTGGGTCGTGACAATTTTTTTACTGAGTAGTTTCTAAAATCAATCATATTCCTTTTTCTAGAAACAGGTTTTGGAGTATTCTCTTTAGAGAACTTAATTCCTTCTAACCATGTAGCATTCAAAGTGTTTTTGAGGTTACCATCATTCCTTCTTCTATACTCAAGTCACCACTAAAATATTTGCAAATTTTTGTAATGAACAAACCATAAGGCAGAGGTGCATTGTTCTTATTTCTTACATGAATAAGATGATCAATAATAATGTGACCAACATTCAATTTTAAACCATTTTCAACATCCTATAGCATAAATAATTCAAATTCACTAACATTACTAATAGAGTCACCATTGAGATAAAGAAATTGGCAAATAATGTAGTAGAATACCTTTCTATCTCGATTAATTATTCAATGTTTGACATGAGAAAAGGTTCTTTAGTTATTAGTCATGACTTTGGGCTGTTCATCAGCATTATAAGCATCAACATTCAACTTGCTTTTGTTCAATGTTATGCAATGCCCATCATTTGGAATTTTCAAGATTTTGCTAAGCAATTCCATTGTCAATGTGATTTCTCTTCCATTCACAAAAATCACAGCACTTGAATCGATTCTTTCCAGGTTAATATTGACATAGAACAATCGGGTGTACCAGTTGCTCATTGCATCATCAAGTTTGAAAAGTTTCTCCCAACCTTGCTTTTTTAGCTAAGCTACACACTTGAGTTGCTCTTTCTCAAATGAACTCAAATCAACAATAAAATGAGTAACACATTTTCTCTTTAAAAATTGGTTCGAGTAATGAGCTTTGACCTCAAGGGTTCTAAAAAAATGGGATGGAAAAGGAAAAAAAATTTATTTGAGAAGCTATGGGTGAGTAATGAGTGATGTTTAGCTAGGGTGAAGGATTGGACTTCATAGAGAGAGGCTACATAAAATGGAATTTTAAGTGGGTTTCTTCAAGTGAGAGTGTTTAGGGATGAGTTTAGCATGAAACCATAAAAAAATAAAGAAAAAAGTTCAAATTTGAAGCAGAGACTACGGTTGTTGTGTTTTTTTGCCAAAAATAGTGAAGAACTATGAAGATGACACTATTTGGCTTTTTTGCAAAATAAATTTTCATAAAAATGGTAATGGACCTTTTTAGAACCTTTTAAGATAAAACAAAAACAAACTAAAAGAAAGTTAAAAAAAATTGATTGAGTTCAAATTGTATATCAATTTTAAAACTGACCCATTTTTTAAACTTAATTTTTTTTAAAGCTAATAAGTAACCCACCTAAAATAAAGAGGTTAAGTTGGTTTTACAAAAATTAACCCTATTTCGAAAATAAGACAATTTTTGACAGATAATAGTTTGGTTTTAAAGAAAGAAAAAAACTGTAAACTAGTAAGTTTAAAAGTAAAAAGTGACCGACCCATTTTGGGAATAAAGAAAGTTTTTGAAAAGTAAGTTATAATTTAATAGGTATATTAAAAATGTTTTTAGATAAGAAAATAATTATAGTTAACTAAAATATTTCCTAAAACCTCTGTTAATAATAATTAAGGAAATAAACAAGTAAAACATTATTTTAAAACAAACTTTAATTGCTAAGAAATTTTATAAGAAAGTGAAAAGTTTCATTTTGTAAAACATAATAGTGAAATAAGATTTTTAGCATTTAAAAGGAAAACTTTAAGACAAAGAAAAGTTTTGAAATAATTTTTTTTTTTTGAAAAACTAAGTTTTAAAAGGATAAGACTTAAAACACATAGTTTACCATGCACATTTGGGTTAATGGGATAAATCTGGTCTGGGGCATTTAATATGTTTGATGTGCATCAGCCAGAAGAGAGAAAAGTGCGACTAAACTGTTGACCTTTTAAGTTTTATACCTATTTAGTCTTTCTTTTCAGAAAGAGCAAAGAGCTTGCTCTTTTTTTATATCTTCAAATTTTTCAAAGAAAGATTATTATGTATGATATGTATGCAATACATTCAAATAGGATAGGGATATAAAAGCTTAAAAATCACAATGCAACATTTTTAAACCATAATTAATTGAGATCAATCATTTCAAGTTCTTTTCTAATAAAACAAAATTGATCTTCATCAATGCGTTTTGTAAAAATATCAGTAAACTGATTTTTTATATTTATAAAATTAAGTTTAATATCACCTCTATGAACATGATCTCTTATAAAATAATGCTTAATCTCAATATGTTTGGCTCTAAAATGTTGAATAGGATTTTTGGTCAAATTAATAGCAATAATATCATCACAAAGTATAAGGATGTGTCCAAAATTCAAATCATAATCACCAAGTCATTGCTTCATCCATAATACTTGAGAACAACAATTTCTAACCACCATATATTTAGCTTTGGTTATGGACAAAGCAGTTGAAGCTTTTTTTTTTTCTACTATGTGAAGAAACAAGACATTGGCCTAGGAAATGACATATGCCACTAGTGATTTTTCTAACAAGTTTACAACCTATATAGTCAAAATTTGAGTATCCAATAAGGTTAAAATATTCAATTTTAGGATGCCACAAACTAAGATCTTTCGCTCCAAGTAAGTATCTAAAGATTCTTTTCACAATAATAAGATACAATCCTTTAAGATTAGATTGATACCTTGCACATAAGCTTACACTAAACATAATATCTAGTCTATTTGTGGTTAAGTAAAGAAGTGAGCCAATCATACCTCTATACCATTTCTCATCTATACTAAGTTTAGTGGATGGACTCATAAGAGTGCCAAGAACTTTTGTATTTTCCATCTTGAAACTCTTCAAGAGATCTTTAGTATACTTGGCTTGATATATAAAGATACCATCTTTTGTTTATTTCACTTGAAGACCAAGAAAAAAATATAAACTCTCTTATCATGCTCATTTTAAATTCTCCTTTCATAATATTAGAAAATTCCTTATACAATAGTTTATTAGTAGATCTAAATATAATATCATTAACACATATTTGATCAATCAAAATATCATGCTCAATATTTTTTCATGAAAAGATAATATCTACTTTCCTTTTCATGAAACCATTCTTAATAAGGAATTTACTTCACCTTTCACACCAAGCTTTAGGAGCTTGCTTAAGGCCATACATGTAACATCCTAGATTTTCTAAAATAAGTTTTGGAAATAAAGTGGTTTTCCAGAAAATTTAAATAGGGTAACTTTGAAAATTTTGAGAATTTGAAACTGTAATTTTAAGATACAAAGTGTTTAGACATTGTGGAAAAAGATTTTATGAATGATAGAAATATTCAGAAAGTGGAAGTTCCCAATTCAGATGCTCATGGAGCAAAATTTGTGTTTTTAAAATTTAATTTTTGAAAAAATTTAGAAAGATCGAAACTAGGACTATGATTACCTAGCAAGTTAAACTTATAGCTGTCACAAAGGTAATTAATTTAACTAATTTTTGTTAAAATTTTATGGCCATTGATAATCGATGAGTATATTAATTTTGGACTCGAAGTTGAGGAAATAAGAAAAATGGCTTAAGGCAAGATGACTGAACAAGGAAGTTGACTCAAATTTTCTTCTTTTTCCCATTTTACCCTCATAATGTCGATTCCCCTTACATTTTTCTGGTCAATTCCAATTGCTTCATGCAACCATTTGCTTCTTCACCAAGTTCACTCTTTCTCTATAAACTCTTTCTCTTCAAGTAATCCTTCATCATTTCATGTAATTTCTTATATTTTTATAATTGATTCCTCTCTTCTTTCTTTTTAATTTGACATCAAAATCTTGTTGATTCATGGAGTAAAAGTTAAGTTATGAATTTTTGAAATCTACTAATACTATTCACTTCACTATTCAACCTATGAATCTATCTGATTTTTATGGTGTTTTAGAGCTTGAATCTATTAGATATAATTTGTTTTTGTTATATGTATGTTTAGTTAAAAAGGAAAAATCCTTGGAAAAATCTGAAAGCTAATAAGCTCTTCTTTTGTGTTCTTGAAGAATATTGAAGATCTTTGTAAGATCTATTTGGTTTGTTTGTTTCCAATTGCTAAGGTGAGTAATTCTTACCTTGCTTGTGAATTATGATGTGTTTTTGCTTATGATTTGTTAATTAGTTAATGCAAATGAATAAGATGAGTTTTGGTGATTATTTAGCCAAATTTGAGATTGAATAGATTTGTTGAGGTGTTGTTCGGTTTGCTGTGGAAATAACTGAGTAATAAACTTATTCAAACTTTCAAAACATGTTGAAATAAAGATTTTTAGTAGAAGGTTGAATAAAAAATTGTTTCCCCTATTTTTCTACAATTTTCACATAAAACCTACTTGTATGAGTTGAATTGCAACTTTTTAAACTAACCCAGCAATCATGGTCACAAAACCCCAGTTGTTTTTCTTGATCGATTCAAATCGAATTTTGAACTAAAATTATATGATTCAAATCGACCTTTTTTACTCTATTTTTCAATTTTGGTCACAATTCAAATTGTGTTTAAATTAACTTCTTGAAAGTTTTCAAAATTTGACTAGCAAGCTCATATTTTCAATTGAATTTCCTCAATTTTATTTAAATTTCTTTAGTGATTTTGATCACAATTCTGCTCAAACTTCAAACCTAATTTTACTCGTGATTTTGATCGCACCTCTAAAATTTTTCACTTTTTTCAATTCAAACTTCTTTCATTTTAAAAACTATTCTATGTCTTTGAGTTTAAACTTTCATGAGATACAATTAAATCAAATAAGGTAGATGAGAAGTCTTGAATGAGTAATTTCCAAGTTAATATTGATTAATCTAGTAATTAGTCATGCATAAATGATATAGAAGCAATGTGGATGATTATAAAGATAGAGTGTGAAAGAGATTGTGTTTGAGACAATAATGAAATGATGGTATATAAATGGATAATAAGAAAATGATTATGATACTTGTTATAATGATGAAACCCATATAATTATGAATGAAATCTAAGTTTGAATATTCTTTAGGAATTAGCTTGTGATATATAATGGCAATGATATGTGATAAAAATGATAAAAAAAATATATGTGAATGATGGATGACGTGATAATGTGATGAGAATGATGCTATTGAGATACTTGAAAATTTCCCATGAAATATAGAATGGCAAGTGATGTATGTTTAAATATCTGCAAGTGCACGGCGTAGCTATAGCTAGTACTGGCAAATACGAGTAGAGGATGATGTTAGCTTAGGTGCCGGTCATACATATGTTGCATCATTTGCTGCATATTTTCTAGGATTGTTCTTTGATTCAGTTGTTCCATTCTTTGATTTCTTAATTCCTCCT
>JANHAO010010543.1:0-17594 GCA_026873985.1 Saraca asoca
ATAGACCATTTACAATAGGCTCGTCACCTTGAAGACTCCTACCGTGAATTGGGTAGCTATAATGACTTGCTAGAGTCCGCTTATAACTTAAAGTTCAATTGATTAATTCAGAGGAATTAATATGCCTTCAAATGGTTTGAAGGGCATTTTGAACTTTTACTAACAGATCAGGGGCCTACTGGGTCACACACATAATAGGAAATGAAATGACCAAGTTTTGGACACATTTAAATGTCTAGGGATTGAATTGCAATTCGGTGAAATTGCCTTGGGACAAAAAAAAGAAAGTTTAAGGAAACTTTAGGGGCCATTTTGGGAAATTAGGAAAATTGTTTCCTAACCTCCCAAATGGCGTCGTGTGGCATGCTTCCTTTTTTACTTTCTTTCGCCAACTTGTGAGAAGCTTCAAGAAGCTTATTTTCGGCCAAAAAGAAAACATGAAGCTTGGAGAAGCTTTGGGTGGCTTTCGGCTTGAGAGACTGAAACAAAAAACAAGAAGAAAAAGATCGAACTGTTTAGTGCTTTTGGCTCCAAAATTCATCCCCTTCGAGCTCTATCTTTGCTAGCACCAAGAGGAGAGCTTTAGAATCCATTAAGAGGATTTTCTTGGCATGGATTACCAGTAGAGGTAGTACACTTGGACTGCTTGGTGACTTAGAAACATCCTCTTCTTCTGCTACTTGAGCTGGACTAAAGGTTAATAAGCTCTTCCTTTTACTCTAGAATTGTTCTGAGTAGTATTTGAGACCTCACACCAATGAATCTATGGGGGTTTTGTTTAACCAAGGGAGAAAAATTTTTGAAATTTTTCGGCCTTTCCTTCTTGCTCTTGGCCAAGCAAAACTGTCAATCACTTCTATAGAGAAGAAGAAAACCAGCTACCGGGAGACAAACTCCCACCAGCAGAAAAACCAATAAGCTCAGCTGCTCCTGCTTATATCCCTCCTTAGCTAGCAGCTCTTTCATACCTAGAGCAATTCAAAAAGTGCCAAAAGTCTGGCTGGCAAGGCTGAACCCCATGATAGGACTGTGAAGAAATAATCCTTTAGTGACTTGGGGCTTATTCTAGCGTGTTCGGGCCTTGTTCTATCCTCGGGCTCGTGTTTCGCGTCCTGGCAGTCTAATCTCTTAGCTTGGTGATCCAAGCTTATCCTCTCGTGACCTACCTATTCAAGCTCATTCCTTTAGTGACCTTTCAGCTTAGCTCAGCAATCTCAGGTTGTCACGAGTTGGATCTTTATAATTGTTGGGCTTTTGCCAACCTATTTTGCACTTTACCAGAAATCACCCATAACAGGTTAGGTTGGGAAGTGAGAAAATATCCAGGGTTTGGAAGACTCTATATATTAATGTAAAAGAGAGAAGAAATTATAAATCCATACTCAACAATTAGGCTTGTATATTTATAATGAAAATATATACATCAAATATGATTAACATAGAGTTCTAATAAGTCTATGATTTATTAATCTATCTAGGCTTATCATTTATCCTATTTAGACTTATCACTTATCAATTAACTAACTTATTCACTAATAGTATACATTGTTTGTATATAACTACTCATGATCTACCATTCAAAGACATATGAACTCCCAAGTTGCATTGAATTTTTTTTTTTTGGCAAGATTATCAAATATTCTTGAAGCCTAGTTTTACACTTGACAAGTGTTTAAACTTGTGTTGTCTATCACCTTGGCCATTACAACTTCACCATTTGGATTTTGGCCTTAAAGCTCACACTATTTTCTTACTTTTGTAGCACTAATGGGAATCATGTTATTTATGGAAGTCCCAAATGAAAATATTCTATATATTCAAAAACTTTCTAAGTAAGGTAGGAAATTTTTCTTTACAGTGTATTTTTCTTTATATTTATTGCAGGTGAATGTTGCTAGGTTTGATGGACATGTAGGGCTAGTAACTGTAATATCCTTTTTTGAGGATGGTTACTTCCTTGCCATTTGTGACAATGTATTTGTTAAAGATAAGTTTTGGATGTTCGGTTGCTAAATGTTCTCATTGTCATTGAGAGACATAGATAGTGGAACTATTTGATGAGGTAATTTTACTCCTCCATAACTTGTGAAATGTTGACTCCACTCCAAGTCCAATTGGATATAGTTTCTGACTGGGCAAATGTGTCACAAGTTACCAATAGAGAAGCCCATTAGTGTATCTTATACTGGTTTATTTGGTTAATGTTTAACACAAAGATTTGACAAGTCTAAACCATCTCCTGAAGCCTTGTCATGTCTAGAGTGCCTTCATTCTTCAATTATCAACTCCTTTTTTTAAGCTAATTTGGAATAGCTAGTAATTATTTATGCAAGATTTACCAAGTTGCAAATGTCAAATTTGAATGGAACTATATCAAAACTTTCCCTAATTTATCTAGAATAGGTACTCCTTATATATTTTTACCCATCATTATGATATAAGGATATTTTCTTGCCATGTCTCAACACTTATTAAAATTTACTTGTCAAATATTACAAGGAAAGCCACCGATGTAAAATTTGGTCCTGATGCAAAATACATAGCAGTAGGATCAATGGAAGTTGCACATTGTATTTTCAAGTGATGCTCAATTCAATTCTAAAGAGAATAAGAGATAGATTCGAAAAACACATACACAAAAGGATCATGTTGGTTCCTGCCATTTTGAAGACACTCGACTTCTATATGCTTAAATCTTTCCCCTGTTTAGACTTAACTCATGCTTAAGGAACACTTTTGCCTTCAACTCTTCAACCTTCAATAATCTAGTCTCCAAAAGCATTTGATTTGTTAGGGGTGATGAATACAATTTATACATATTTTATATCCTTTTATACTTATCCCTTTGTTATGTTTATGTGCTTAATTGGATACTTGAGATTAGTTTTATGGTTTTGCTATTTGTGCCTAATGGAATTTATTCAGTAAATTTATACTATTTTAGGATTTTAGGCATATCTAGGATTTTAGCCCTCAATTTTAGGTGATTCTTATGTCTTTAAAAACCTAAGAGGAAGAGGTAAAAATTTCATGAGAGTCTAAAGCATAATTTAGACATTTTAGAGGTGAAATGAAGCCTGAAAGCTTAAACAAAGTGTAGTGCTCTGATCCAGAACCCATCTTAGTGTCTTCATCATAAGTGAAGCTATACCCATTATTTTGGTACAAACTTAAGCCCATTAGATAAAAATCCAACCCTATAATTTTTGTTAAGGGCTTGAGAGCAAACTATACCATTTTGATTTAATTACATGGCTATAAACTTAAGTGTTTAAATTTGTTATGGGGTTGGACTACTCTAAAAGGTTGTCTTGGTATTTAGCCCATACCATGAGCTAGAAACTAAATTTTTATATATGGTTAAGGCCATTGGAAAGCTAAGTGATAGACTCATATTTCAAATGAAGAGTGTCACATCCAAAGAGGTCTTCTTCCAACCCTGAATCGAAGCCCAACTTGGAGGGAGTGCACTAAGCTTATAATTAGCTAGTTGAACCTCTTTTGTAATATCTTTTTACATTCTCTCTATATTGTCTCTAACATTTGGAGGAGAAGAACTTTGCTAAGGCAAGACTCTATCTATAATTAGGTTTTTTTTCTTTTCCATTTCATTTTCCCTTTTAGTTTTGTAATTAATGTGTAGCTAGATTTTACTCTCAATCTAAGAAAATTTTTGCACCTCTTCTATTCTTAATTGTGAGACCTGATTTAATTGTCAATTTATTCCTATTTTGATTCTCTTAATTCTCTATTTTCATTATCTATAATTGTTGTGGATGGTTGATTAAGGGGCCCATTAATTAATTGTTCAAAGTGGTTTAATGTTAGCTGAATTTCCATAGGCAATCTAATTGTTTGTGGTTGTTTAGTTATGGGGCAATAATAAGGATTTGATAAGCTACTGAGCTAAGTCAATTCTTCTAGGGAATTAAGGATAATTAATTAGGTTACTGATGGAGTAATTCAGTTAAACTTAATGCTATTGGTAAATTGGTTAGGATGCTAAGTTATGACTAATTTAATAATAAGTGTCAATTGGGTGTTGGGCTTGGTAGACTGGTTTAAAAAGAAATTAACAAGGTTTAATGAAGTGCTATACTTAATTAATATCTTGGCTAGATGATCAAAATGGGAATGAAATAATAATGTCAAGAAGTAGTTATTAAATTAGTTACAAAAGTCCCTTAGATTGAGCTTTCCTATATTTGTTTTCCTTTCACTTTCAGTTCTATTTTGTTGTGCATTTAATTATTTGTTTAAATTCCTAGTCTAGATAGTATCCACCCCTATTTTATTATATTGAAAGCATATAGACTTCAATCTCCAGTCTCTATGAACATGACTTGAACTCACTCTTACTACAAACTAACTTAGGTAGTTCAGTATTATTTTTAGTTGGTTTTGATAACTTTCAGATTTTGGTGTCATTGTTGGGGACTAGATGATTGAATTCTTTGTGTTTGCAATTGTACATAGTATTAGGAAAGTAGTGTTGGTTCCAAAAAGATAAAGATCTTACCTTTTTTTACAAGCACAAAATATATATATATACTCTTTTGAAAATCCTTGGATTCTTTTTGATTTGTAAAGTGGAAGTCTTTAAAGAAAATTATCTTTGTATTTGGAAGCTAATTAGATAATCAAGAACTTAATTGAATAATTAAGATTGAATTGAGGATACTGATTAGATATGATATGGGATTAAGAATCAATTAAGTAATTAAATAGTTTATATGAGAGTGTAGAATTTTTTAAATGTAAAAAATTTAGAATTACAATTTAATAAAAAAAACTATTATAGTAGTAATATCAAAATTGCTACAGAATATAATTTGCAGTATTGCAGTAGAAATGTTAAACCAGTGTAGCAAAATATGATTGTACAAAAAAGATAAATTATGTACAGAAATATAAAGAACAATAAAGAATAATCAAGACATAAGGATTTTTAAAGTAGTTCAATCACCTAAAACTGTAGATGAAGTCTACATCCATTAGATCAATCCTCAATCAGATAGCTACTTTTATTCTAATTAATCGGGCTTCTGCACACCAATTTACAACACAAGACTTTTCAGGCCTCTTGCAAACCTATTACAACAGAAGATTTTGACTGGGCTCTTGCCAACCTAGATATAACAATTCTTTTATCTCCTATAAACTATGATCAACTTCATAACCTAGAGACATTCAAAGAATTCTTTATAATCTCCAACTAGCTATAATTAACCTTATAACCAAAGAAGATGCAAAAGGAAGATTAACCTCTTCCTTTCTATCTCCAATTCCTATCAACCTAGAAATTACAAAATCAAACCAAGAAACAAGATAAGTAATACAATACCAACAATTGAGATGAATATCTCAATTATCAAGTTGTGTAATCTTCATAGTTTTGATCCGAGATCCTTAATCAAATATAATTTAAGGAGGTAGAATTAGATCAATTGAAGCTCAAGTTTTTCTCTCTATTTTCATGCTTTAAAGTTATATGCAACTAAAAAACTGCTCTGTTGAAATGAGGTAAAGGTAGTGTGATAACTAACTTTTAAAAAATAACTAACTTTTTTACCTTGAATTGATTTGTAGTAGTTACCAACTGATGAATCGATTCCCTTATAAAGATCATGAAGTAGTTCATGACCAAATTGATGCATGAATCAAATCATAATATTATACAATCAGGTCACCTAATCAATTTATGAAAATTTCAAACCTTTAGGAAAATAAATTTTCAAAACTTTTCTTTATAAATCAATTTTTGAATTGATTCAAGTACATTTTTAGAGGATCCTCAACATGAATCAATTTGTGAATTGATTCACAAAGTTAAAAATAGTTTTTATAAAACTTATACTTGTGAATGATCATTTGAAAACTTAGTTTGAAAATATTTTGTTTAAGCTTATTTCACTTGATTTATTTCTACCTTAGTTTAATTATTTTAAAAAGTTATTTGGATCAAAACTAATTAGAACACACTTACAAAAGATCCTAGAAAAATCAATAAAAGCTAAGACTAGTATTAGATCTCTTGATATCTTGAATGTCATTTAATCAACTTACATTTATAAAATGAATAAACATTCAAAGCACATAGTTAGATCGTGACATCAAGTTAAATTATTTTTAAACATCAAAATTGAAGAATATATGCTAGCAAGGCTAACAAGTAGTAGTAGTAGTAGTAGGATTTCATTTTAGTCTATTTCCCTCTGTTTTTGCCAAATTTTCCTTGTTTTCAAACTTTTCTGGCTCAATTAGGTGGCAAAATTCACTTTGGAGTTAAGAGCTCAAACTGGTAGGTCACTATGTTTGGGTCTTCTAAGCAAGATTGATAGCCACACGATCAAATGCCCATCCCTTCTTTTTGTGAAATTTCATTATCTTCTATGATTTTTTTTTCAATTTTTTAGTATTTTTTAATTATTTTATAATTTTTTCCATTTTGATTCTTTTAGTTTTTTGTTTCCCTGATTGGCCTATTGCTGCATGACTCGATCCTTTTATATTCCTAAGCTAATATATGATCATGAGATTGAGAAAATCTTGCAAAACTTAAGAAGGAAAAGTAAGCATCAAGTAAAACCTTTTTAACACCCTGTAACAACTTGAGAACCTTCCATCCCTAATTCTAACATTCTGGTGCATCTAGCATCTGAAACTTCATCTCCTTATTCAAGCATGGCAAATATAGAATTCAACCAAAGGACTTTGAAAGAGTTAGCCGCTTCAAACCTCAATCAGAAGTCCCTATGCATCAATTATCCAAAAATTGAAAATGCCTTTAAGTTAAAGTCTGGTTTGATTCATTTGCTACCAACATTCTATGATTTGGTTGAAGAAGATCCTCATAAGCACTTAAAGGAGTTTCATGTGATCTACTTAGCCATGAATCCTTAAGGAATTTCAAATGAACAAGTCAAACTGAGAGCCTTTCCTTTCTCCCTTGATGATTCAACCAAGGATTGGCTCTACTACCTTCCTCTTGACTCCATCAATACATGGCTTGAGATAACTAGATCCTTTCTTGAGAGATAATTTCTTGCCTCTAAAGCTACCAACATTATAAAAGAAATTTATAACATTAAGCAACAATCTAGAGAGACTTTCTATGAGTATTGGGAAAGATTTAAGAAGCTATGTGCAAGCTATCTATACCATCAAATTAGTGATCAGCTTTTAATCTAGTACTTTTATGAAGACCTACTACTTATGAATAGAAGCATGATTGATGTTGTAACTAGAGGAGCTTTAGTAAACAAAACCTTTAATGCCACAAGGATGTTGATATCCAATATGATTAAAAACTTACAGCAATTTAGCAATAGATTATATTATACCATGAAAAGGGTCAATGAGGTACACATATTCAACATGGAAAGGCAAATAGCAGACCTCACCTTAATGGTTCAGAAATTCTAATAGCAGATGATGGGGCAAAGACAAACAATAGCAGTAGTAATGTGTGGGATTTGCTTAGTCCAAGCTTCTAGGAGACTAACTCCTTTCAGCAAATGCATGCCATGGGAAGCAGATTTCCTAACTAAAACTAGCATGCCCACAATCCATTTTCAAACACATACAAGCCTGGCTAGAGAAACCATTCCAAAATAAGATATCAAAATCAAGCTGGGTAGCAGACTGCATCCCCTCAGACTTCATTTCAGCAGAATCCATATCAGATCATGCAACCATATCAGATGTAGAATCAAACCAAGTAGGATTCAATTTCAAATAAAGTTTTAGCAGATCTAATAAAGAACATGGCTCAACAAAACATGTAATTTCAACAAGAAATCAAATGAGAAATTTAGCAAATCAAGAAGAACATCAATACAATCAATTCTAGGCTTGACCCTGTAGAAACCAGATTAACTAACTTAGAAAATCAAGTTGCAAGAAGACTACCCTCACCATATAGTCTTGAACCCCAGAGAAAATATTAATGCAATACTATTAATGAGTGGTAAAGAAATGGAGGTTGGACTTAAGCAACTAAATTTAGAGAAGTAGAAAAATGTTTTAGAGTAAAAAGAGACAAAATCTATTGAACAAAAAGGTAGTTCTATTTCAGCTTCAAGCTTTTCTCCCCCTCTCCCTCCCTTTCCTAGTAGACTAGTAAAGAAAACTAAAGAGGAACAAAAGAGAAGCATTCTAAAAAATCTAAGGAAAGTGGAAATGAACATTCCCTTGCCAGATGTCATCAAACGGATTCCTCAGTGTGCCAAGTTTCTTAAGGAGCTATGCACAACCAGAAGGAAATTGAAAGGTAATAAAAGGATAGGCATTAGGGAAATAGTATATAAGGCCATTCAAAGAAAAATTCCCTAGAAATGCAAAGATCTAGGTTTCTTTACTATCCCATGTTCCATGGGTTAAAATCATTCTACACATGCCATGTTAGACTTAGGTACATCTATAAATATCATGTCATATTCTGTTTATGCATATTTGAATTTAGGACCATTAAAATGAATAGATGTTATGATTCAATTAGCAAATAGGTCTAATGTGATTCCTATAGGATTGCTTAAGGATGTGTTGGTAAGAGTGAATGCTTTCATTTTCCATGTTGATTTTTACATTTTGAAAATGCCTAATGATCCCTCAACCAGCACCTTAGCTCCTATCATTTTAGGTAGACCTTTCATGAAGACATCTAGGACAAAAATTGATGTGTATGCTAGTTCTCTCACTATGAAGTTTAATAGTGACATTTTACATTATAATATCTTTAATGATGCCAAAGAATCTCCTCCTAATGATTATTCTATGAATTTTATTTATGTTATTGACCATGTAGTTCATGATGATGTTTTAGATTCCATTTATATAGATCAACCAGATACAAGTAGCAAAAATTTTAAGTAGATAAAGATGGATTTTGCAATTCATTGCTGGTAGGCAAATTTTGTGGTGCCAAGACTTCATGATTCAGATTGAAAGACCCAGTGGACTGTCGAGTCAATGATGTTAAATAAGCACACTTCTTATGAGATAACCTAACCGTTTACTCTCTTTTTCTACCTCTTTTATTTTATATATCCATGATTTGTTGATGATTTTATGCTTACATTGAGGACAATGTAAAATTTAAATGTGGATAAGAGATTTTAGGATTGTTTTGTTTTACATTTTGCATTATTTTGTTTTGATAGTGTGAACAAAAAATCTAAAAAAAATTCTAGAAAAAAGAAAAAAAATTTGTTTTTGTTCTTTTAGGTGTTTTTAATTAATAATGAGTTTATTTAGATTGATTTTGATGGTTGCATAGTATGATTGGATAAATTATCTTGATTCTTGATTCTTGAATTTAATTAGCATTGTGATAGAATTTGAAATGTTTGTGGATTGATTTTGGTAGACATACATCCTATGAGATATTTTGAGCCATTGTTGAACATTTTTATTAGGTTCCTCTTCTTCTTATGTGTTATTTTCTTTCATGAAATTGTTGCTTTAGAACTTGCTTTGAATGTTTTTGATATTACATTGGCACATATATGCATGAATATGATTAAGGCATTCTTTAATTGAGCTACTTTTACCATTTTTAACCTACCTTGTAATGTACCATTGTTGGACCCCTTTAAGCCTAATTAACCTTTTTCTTGTTATATAGCCCATTATTAAGCCACTTGTCTTCACTTTTTCCCTAACCTTAGGGATTAGAAAGGCATTAAATTTATTAGTGGGATAAGTTTTTGAACAAGTATAGGAATGTGCTAATTGTTTGGTGAAAAGGCAATTGATATTCATTTCAATAGCTAAGAAAAGAAAAGAAGAAACAAATAAAAAAAAAGAAAAAAAGAGCTCAATGTAAGTCGAGAAAAAGAAAACAAGAGAAGAAAAAAAAAGAAAGCAAAAGAAAAAGAAAATTGTATTTGAAAAAAAAAGAACTTTCAAAAAGAAAGTACTTAAAATAAAAGAAAGTGAAAAAGTTAAGATAAGGAAAGAGAAATAAGAGAAATGAAAAAATGTCAAAGTTGTGTTGTAGATTCTAGTTTTTAATTACTCCTTCGCTTGTTTGGATTTATGCCATAATGTTCTATTAGTCTTTTTGGTTTGGCACTTTTATATCCATATTTTTCCTTTCCTCCCATTTTCCCTTGGCTATATTACAATCTTGTGAAGTCCTTTTTGATTTATACTATACATGTGACTTGAGTAGTGGAGATTTGAAGATAAGTAAGCTTATGGTAGTGTAATTTCATGGAATGAAATTAAGTAAAACACTTTCCTATTTTAAATGCAAAGAGGGTTGTATGGAATGCTTACCTTGTGAAATCTACTAAAGTGATTTACTTGCCTTCCAAATGAAATTATTTTTCTAATTGATTTTGAGTTTTGAATGCTCAAAAATCTACTTCATGAGATGCTATGTCCCCTAAAATTTTGGTTGTTCCTTTGCTTTTGGTTTTGCATTCTTATCATTGTTCAAAATTTTAAAGTTTGAGTCTTGGTTTTGAGTCTAGTGTAATTTTGTTTTGAGGTCTTGCCTGAAGAGTATAAGAACTAAGTGTAAAGGAATTTGATGAACATAATTTATATATATTTTATATCTCTTTATACTTAGCCTTTTGTCATGTTTATGTGATTAATTGGACACTTGAGATTGGATTTATGGTTTATTTAGTTTTTGGGCCTAATGAAATTTATTTGGTAAATTTACACTGTTTCATAATTTTAGGCATATCTAGGGTTTTGGATCTTGATTTTGGATGATTTTGTGTCTTTGGAAAGCTAAGAGAAAAGCTAAAACTATCATGAAGAGCCCAAATCCCAATTCAAACGTTTTAGAGGTGAAATGAAGCTTGGAAGCCAAAATAGAGTGTAGTGCTTTGACCTAGAACCCCGTCTCAATGTTTTCATCATAAGTGAAACTCCATCCATTATTTCGATACAAATTCAAGCCTATTGGATAGCTAAGATCTAGCCATACAATTTCATGAAGGGCTTAAGAGCAAACTACACCTTTTTAATTTAATTATATAGCTATGAATTTAAGTGTTTAAATTTGTTACAAGTTAGACTGCTTTGAAAAACTATTTTAGTGTTTAGCCCATAACATGAGCTAGAGATTGAGTTTTTATTGGTCAAGGTCATTGGAAAGCTAAATGATATTCCTACATTTCATATGAAGAGTGTCACATCCAAAGACATCTTCTTCCAACCCTGAACCATAGCCTAACCTTGAAGCTGTGTACTAAGCCTATAATTAGCTAGGTGAACCTCTCTTATAATATCTTTTTACATTCTTTCTATATTGTCTCTAACCTTTAGAGGAGAGAAACTATGGTAGGGCAAGACTCCATTTATAATTAATTTTTTTTCTTTTCCTTTTTATTTTCCTTTTTATTTTTGTAATTAATGTGTGGCTATATTATTCTCTCAATCTAAGGGAATTTTTACACCTCTTGTATTCTTGATTGTGAGACCTAATTTAATTGTCAGTTTATTCCTATTTAGATTCTCTTAATTCCTTGTTCTTTCTACCTATAATTGCTATGGATTGTTGATTAAAACGTCTATTAATTAATTATTCAAAGTATCTTAATGCTAGTTAAACTTCCACAGGTAATCTAATTGTTGTGACTATTTAGTTGTGAGGTAATAATAAGGTTTTGATAAGCTACCAGGATAAGTCACTTCTTTTAAGGAATTAAGGGTAATTAATTAGGTTGTTATTGGGGTAATTCATTCACTTAGACTTGGTATTTTTAGGACTTAATGTTATTGATAAATTGGTTGGGGTGCTGAACTTTAACCGATTTAACAATAAGTGTCAACTGGGTGCCGGACTTGGTAGACTAATTTAGAGAGAAATTAACAAGGTTTAATTAAGTGTCAGGATTAATTAATATCTTGGCTAAATAGTTAAATTGAAAATGAAACAAGAATATCAAAGATTAATCATTGAATTACTTGCAAGATTCCCTTGAATTGAGCTTTTCTATATTTGTTTTCCTTTCACTTTCAATTCTCTTTTATCATGCATCTAATTTGTTTGCTTAAATTCCTAGCCTAGATAGTATTCACCCCCATTTTATTATATTGTAAGCATATAAACTTTAATCTTTAATCTCTGTGGCTATCACCTGGATTCACCTTTGCTATTAACTAATTTAAATAATTCAATATTATTTTTTACTGGTTTCTGGTTTCGAAAATCATGAAAGTGTATTTCTTGATCCGGAACGCAACATCATTTTTCCTCTTGCAAAGATATTTTAAGTCCCTAACATATTGTCTGTTCTTGACGAATCAATGCACATCGGGGTTCGTGTGAAGCCTATCTACAAGTATTCACGGGAATTATCTACCTGTTTTAGATTACTACGGCAGCCAGTGGGATTTAATTCCCTGTTCTCAATAGGTGGCCACCTTTGATAATGGAATGAGCTGAAGATTTTGTTGGAATGGAAACCCAAACAAAGCAATATTGAAGTATAATTTGCATTTCATTTTTATATGAATTATTTTTATCTAATATTCACCTCTTAAGGAAACTAAGCTATATACTGAAATGGTTTCTACAGAATTTTTGTATTAACCTTTTGGCATGATTCTTTGTTTTCATTAAATCCCTTTGTTGTTAAAAAAGAAACAAACATGTAGGATTGAACTTCAAAATATCTGAATTCTTTGGATCTTCTCAAATTGTTTATGTAGAGAACGAGTTATGTGGTTTTCTTATAAGAGGTTATGTGGATACTATATTTTAATTGAAAGGTTGTTAGACTAATGGCTGAAGTGCAACCCATATTTACAAAGCATTTTGCCAACAATGACAAGAAAAAGGCGATGAAGTTTTAAGACCCCAAAACACAAAGGTTCTGACATCATCATCTCCTTTGTAGGTAATTCCTCCCTCTCTTTCTCCTGCATTGCGTCCTTTATAAGTCATTGAAAGGAACACAGTAAAATAATTCACTTCCTTCCGGGCTTAACTAGGATTTTAAGGTGATAAATTTTTCTTGTCTAAAAAATTCTCATACATGTAATTTTTTTTTAACAACAAAATTACGAATTAAAAATTTAAATTTAATATGCTCTAACATCGAACTCTCAATAAATAATATAACTAATATATTTAATCTATCTTATGATATAATTAATATTAAATAAGATTTTATTAATTTTAATTTTGAAAAACTTCTTTCAACTGAAGCAATTGTTATTGGGACTATCAGTAATCTTGCATAAGCAATACAAATATTAGGAAAAGAATCTAACTCTTTTATGTAATTTAATATATCAATGAGAGTATTAATTTCTATTTTTAAAAATTCTCTCAACACTTTTAATTCTGAAAATAAATCAAAATCATCAATATTTAAATGTTCACCTTCTTTTAAAAAGTTTTCAAGATTAAAATAATAATTTTTTCATTTATTTTCATCCAAAACTTTTAATTTCTTTAAATCAAATAGAAATCCAAAAATATTTTCATTTGCCATAAATTGCTCAAATCTAGTTTTAATAGAAAAATAGATTAATCCATTATGCAAAAAAATAATAATAATCAATACAAAAAGATTCTTTAGCAGTGTGTATTACCTCATTATTATTATTATTTTCATCAAATCTTTTCTTTCTTTAAATTGTTCTTCTTTTACAAAATAAAGGTTTTTATGTTCATTTTCCTAACAATTTCTATGGTTGAATTCAAAGCAATTTCAAATCCATTTTTTCTATAATTTTTCAAATAACAAATGAGACCTTTTAATTAATCAATAATAATATTCATATGCATTTTCTTAGATTGTAAATTTTTGCTTATAGGATTAACCATAAATAATATATCATACCAAATATTCATACCCAATAAAAATTTAAAATTTTCAATTTTATAAGTCATTAGATAACCCGTTACACTCTTTATCTTAGAATTGTCAGTACTGTTTGTCAATTGAATTAAAATATCCCTAATTTTTTAAGTTTGAAATTTTATTACTTAAACATTCTTTATTATGCTTTCCCATCTAATTACCTAAAAATTTACTCACATTATCACAATTAGCATTGGAATTGAGTTAGCATTTATTAGTACACAATTATATCCATATATCTATATATACATATTATTACCATGAAAAATACTATATATGCTACAATTCCTCACAAGATAGTGTCCCTCTCCATTTATTTATTTATTTATAAGACATCTAATTTTTTGGGACCTCAGGTAAAGGTTTAATTTACCTTGTGATCTATCCGACCCTGATTGACTTAATTACTTTTGTTGAATATATGGTTAGCAACTTGGCTCGGAACAATGTGCATATTTTTGCATGTCATTTCTGCCTCTCAAATTTAACAATTTCCTCCTTTTGAAATGCTTTATACAGGAGGCTGAGTCAGGGATGATGGTTCCTAAATGACGTAGAATCTTGAAAAAAATGATAGCCTTTTTCGATTTTGATTTACGATATTATATGTAACCATAATTATTCGATTTCTGAGGAAGAATATAAAATATTGTAGGAGAAAGTTTGAACAAATAATTTTGCATCTATTTAATGAATTCACAGCTTGAGGAGATTAGCACACACAACGCATGTGCAAATCCAACTAGTATATACGTAAATATAGTGATCCTGTTTGCAGCTGATTACATTAAAACTTTGAGGTGAGACCATGTAGAAGGGTAATAATTTAATTTAGGTGTTAGAGTTGTATTGAGTCAAAGGGTAATTACGATTGGAACAAGCTCAATGCAAACACAGTTCAAATAACAATTATCTCATATCAACTTAACTTGTTAAACCGGTTGAGACATAATTCAAGTAACTTATTTAATAATATAAATTAATATTTTTTTATATTTACAGTCACAAAAAATAAAAATATAATAAATTTTATTTATTTAATATTATATATGAAATCGTGTGATAAAATTAATATTTATTATTTATTCTTTTTATTGTCATAACATCATTGTTTTATTAACCGTAAGACCTATGATATGAGTGGTATAAAAAAAATATTTACTTATATAGAAAAATCTTTTCATCAAAAATATTTTTCCACAAAATCTACGCACAATTAAAAAGCAAAGAAAGATATATTCCATTTACTTATACAAGCTAATTAAGGACGAAGCCAAAAAAGGAAATGATTGATACGGAGAATCCAAATATTTTTTCCTTTAAAGATAAAATGTGCTGTATTCCATTAGCTAAAGGATAGGTGAGGACTTCGTGCATCCAATGATGCGTTAGGTTGACAGTCAATAAAAGTATGACACATGTTATTAATAATTTTTTTAACCGACCATCCCCCAATCCTCATCTCATTTTATTCGCCATTTTTACTAGAAGAGAAGGTACGTTTGGTTCCCAAACTGAGTGAGGCCAAAATTTAGGGTATCTTTGTTGCAAGTAATTTATAAATTAATTGATAGTTAACAAATTAATTATTAGTTATTAATTATTAATTAATAAATTAATTAATTATATTAAAAACATTTAATAAAATTAATTATTAAATTAATTTATAAATATAAAATGATATAAAAATATATTAATATAATTAAATAATATATCAAATAAATTAATTTATATTTATTTTAAAATTAAAATATATTAATTCAATTAAAATATTTTAAATAAGAGTAAAATTATTAAAAATTTAATTAATTATATTTTATGATATCATATATTTATTTATTTATATTAAATTAATAAGTATATATTAAATATATACTAATATATGGAGATTTTTTTAATCCTCCTTGATTTTTGTATAAAAATATTAAAAATAATATAATATTAAAAAATAAATTTTAAAAATGAATAATTATAATTAATTAGGATATGAATTATTAATTAATTAAATGAAAAAAGGATAAATTAAAAAATAATTTAGAAATTCTATTTTAATAAACTGTAATTAGAATAGCTTTTAAAAAGAAAATTTTTTCTTAAAAAAAATAGTATATCAAATACTTTTGAAACATAGAAAATAATTGTTCAAGAAACTAAGAAGTTGATTTTTTTTTTATTGTGGCAAACGCAAACGCACACTTCAACTCTGAATTTACCAGCCATGTTGTCTTTATCCAAAGATGAGGATCATCATCTGACAGAAAAATTCGAAAACAATCGTATATCGGCAACGAAAGGGTTGGCTTTGGGTTGGGGTGGAGTTCGTCGAACACTGGTCGGCAATTGGATGGGAGTTTTCCGTCTTCGCATTTTCTTATGTTGTAATCTCCATTAACTATTCCCATTTTCTATCTTCTGTGCTAGAAATTAATGAGCTTGTTGAGTTGAGTATTTTTGTTGCTAGTAATTAGTGGGCTCTGGAAAATTTTTTGACTTTGTTTACTCTCTCGATTTCAAGTGACTGGCATCCGATGGCGATAACTTAGGCTCCCAACAACTTTACGTTCGACGGCGTTAGTTAACCACTGCCCTTATGAGGTGTTTGAGAGGGGAATATTTTTCGATTCCTGGGTATCATCATTCCTGAAAATAGTTAAAATTCATTTGATTAGCCATAAACATTTATAGGAATGTTTACTTATGTTTCCTGATAATCAAAAATTCCCATGTTTGATTTCAATAGAACTTTCTTGAGTATATGAATTTTTTTCCAGAAATATCCTTTATAAAACACAATCATTTTTATATCAAAAAATATGAAATTTTATTATTTTTTTCGTACCTAAAGGAGGCCAGCGCCAAACACGACCAAGTCGTATCCTACGACACAACCAAGTTGTATTCTAGGACACGACCGTGTTTGGTCCTGGTGCCAAATATGGCCAGGTCGTGTTCTAAGACATGGCCGTGTTTGGCCTAGCCAGGACCCTGTAGAAGCAGGCTAGTGCCAAATGTTTAGTGCTGGCACCAAATATGGCCAGGTCGTGTCCTAGGACATGGCTGTGTTTGGTGTTTGGTCTGGCCAGCGCTAAACATGGGCAGGCTCTGTCCTAGGACACGATCGTGTTTAGTATATTTGCATATTCAAAAATATGGAGGAGGCCAGAGCAACAATGGGTCTTAAAAATATAGTAAGCTGTAAAATATCTTTAAAATATAGTGAAGTAGCCTTTTTGGAAATGAAAGCAGACCAAAAAGGAAAAGAGTGTGATGAATCAACTTCATTTTGATGGGGGGCAAAAATTCATTCTACAGAACCCATTTCTATATATATAGCAAAATTTATGCAGTGATATTGCATGACAACATAATAATATTAGTAAACAGAGGATTAAATAAGTGCTGAGACTAATAATAATAATAACAGTAAACAGAGGATTAACAACAGTCAATACTAATACTAATAATAATAATATCAGTAAATAGAGGATTAAATAAGTGTTGAGATTACAGTTTCTGAGCATATAGTTCATATTACATGACTATATAACAGATGGTTCAAATTTACAAAGATTACAATGAATCCCTGTAGCAGTAATAATCTTGCCCCTGTAGATACTAGTTATCTAAGTTTGACCAAGGGCAAGAAAGAAAAGTCATATTATAAAACAAGTGAACAATACTATTACTAAGCTTGACCAAGGGCAAGAAAGAAAAGTCATATTACAATCCATGCACAATTACAAAAATATTGCCCTAGAA
>JANHAO010010544.1:0-17576 GCA_026873985.1 Saraca asoca
TGATAAAACATAAGAGAACAAAATAACTAATCAATTCAAACAATTTAGATATAAATTGAGGTTCAAGTTTTCATATGCAAGTTCTAAACTCAAAAGCAAAGTAGAAATTTGTGTTTCATGTGATCCAGTTTGCCCATTTGTGGGCTACTAGAATTTGTACCTCCTCTCCGAGATCATGAGATTTTCCTGAAGCTAGAAATTTGTTCCCTAAGGCCTCAAATGAGACTTTTGTGAGATCAGGGGATTCAGTCATTATAGCATATCGGTTTGCAAAATGTGTCACTTTTGTGATATGCAAACTAGTTCACTATTCGTGGGGATTGCCACTTTATCTAATAACACTTCCAGAAAGAAAGTGGATTTATTAGTTTATTGGAGAATAGTCCATTTAAAAGAGATAGAGGAAGACTGAAGACCCAAAAAAATTCTAGTAGAGTTAAAAAGTGATCTTATCTTGAATGTTTTTACTGTTCATATGGTCTTTGATAGAGCACGATGGTGTCAAATGATCCATGTATGAGGTAGCTGATCCGTCTAATGGGATAAAGTTGGGTTGTTGTTGTAGTATACATGCCATTTTTATCTTGCTTCCTTAGCTTATGACCTAAAAGGATGCCTTGAAAATTGTTATAATCTTGTAATATGCATACTGATATAATCTAATTGTTTATGATGCCTGTGAAAGTATTTGAAATAATTGTCTATTCCTGATATTCATCAATAGGTGTTTTTCTTCTTTTTTGGCATAATCCACAACTAAAAGTAATGTTTTTTGTGGATTTTATGGCTGAGCTTGTTAGTTGGGATTTATCTTCATGTTGTGTAATTTCTCATACTTGATTGGGACATAATTGTAATATACTGTTTCTGTATTTAATTTATTGACTAAGTAGTGTTTTTTATTTTTTTTCATTTTTGTTTTAGGATTCCTTATCCTCTTATGTATTTTCTTCTCTATTTATAAAATTTTCTCTTTTCATAAAAAAAGTAGTTTTTTTTTTCTTTTTTTGTTAATGAAGTAAGCTGCTTCTGACTTTTGATTGATGTTGGATTTACAGAGCAAAGCCAAAGAGATGGTGCTTCTAGCAGAGAAAATGAGGCTAAAACTTTTGTCTGGCTCAAATTCTCAAACCAATGCAACGAATGATGAGGAGATGGGTTCAAAGGAAGAAATGCAAGATTGGTTATTGAGTGTTGGTATTATATCCCCTGTTACAAAAGAGTCTGCTGGAGCTTTGTATCATCAGCAATTATCCCGTCAGGTTCTTCTCTCCCTTCTTTTATTTACTTAATTAGGCCTTATTGTTTGTCAATGGAAGAGCAAGCAAATTGTAAGATGTTCGATATGAAGAAGGACATATAATCTTGGCTAAGTATTTTAAAGATTGATATAAGTAACAGTTATCTAATCTTATTGTGGAGTCTTCAATTCCTTGGATTTTTATGGTGCAGTTTTGGAATTTGTGCTGCTGAGAGATGGAAACAGAAGTTGAAAAATTTGCCAGGCTCTTGCTGGCATTCATGTTTTGCTAATATGAAATAATGAAAAGAATAATATTTCTCTAGCAGTTCTTATAAATTATCATAATATATTAGTAGAACTTAGAAGTGTGATGTGATCCTGTCATGCCTCATCTAATGTCATGAATACCAGTGACAACTTGTTCATTAGTTTTGGAACTCCATGAACTATAGTTGATATTGTGTGGATGTGGTTCCCCTCCCAAAAGAAAACTACTTTAAGGAGTGATGTTGACATGACAGTTGAAAATTTTTATTTATGTTTGTTTTTGTGACCATTTGGTTTATTAAAAAAAATTCTAATATGTCCTTGTTAACACTTAGTTGGCAGATTTTGTTAAAATTCCACTTGAGAGAGCTGGAGGAATGATCAACCTTATTGACATCTATTGTCTTTTCAATCGTGCTCGTGGCACAGGTTTTAATCATTTTCCATATCATTTTTATTTCTTTGGATATAATTATCTTTCTTTTTAGGTGTACATTTATTGGCCAAATGTGATTTTTTACCACTTCCATTGTTTTTGTTGGTTGATCTGCCTTTTGCACAGAATTGATTTCCCCAGATGATTTGTTACAAGCCTGTTCTCTCTGGGAGAAGTTCGATGTGTATGTATAAAATTTTCTTTAATTTACTTATGTGGCGGTGTATTAGGGAACTGAGTTCACAGTGAAGGCATGGCAAATAAGTCGCATCAAATTATCCACATAGGAAGTCTACTTTATTCAACTCTGCCCCTTCTATAATTTTGTGTTTCTCTATTTATACATTTATTTTGTCATTCAATTTTTCAGCCCTGTGATACTGAGAAAATTTGATAGTGGAGTCATGGTAATACTGAATAAGTCCCATAGTGATGAGGAGGTGAGTTTGTTCCTTCAAAAAATCAACCTTTCCTTGTCTACGGAAAGTGTTTTAATGGATTTTGACTCTTGTACTATTTGATGAAGTGATATAATAGGATTTAATTGGTGCATTTCCATTATGTTTTCCATCTGTTGACTGGAAAATGAACAAGATATTAAAGTTGTTTTTTACTTTGGTTGGCGTATTGGTTCACAAAAATATATAGCAGTTGTTAAAAATGATTTTACTGCTGAATCATACTCCTTGTTTCTTTGACAAAAAACTTGGTCATTTTTAACATTGTATTCTTTTACTTATTTTATACAAATTTACTTGATCATTTAGAAAGCCACTGTGAGAGTCGATTAAACACTGTAATTTGTAGTCTATGAGGGCTTTCAGTTGGGTATGAGTGGACACTATAGTCTAGAGTGCTGTCAACAAATTGGTTTCCAGAATTTTTTTTTTTTTTTTGATAGAAAAAGAAAATATTATTAAGAGAAAGAATGAGAACAAATGAAAAGAGAATGAGCAATCCTCTAAAGAGAGACAGTATTATGAAGTGAAGAGATTAAAAAGATGTGGAAAATAAATCATAAAAACTGACTCTCCGATCCAACGCTCGTCCCAGAAATGAAAACAAGTTCTGTTCCCTATAGAAATTGAACTAAGGGAAGGAAAGAAGAATGCACTTGACCTGAGATAGAAAATTGGTTTCCCATATTATCATTAGTTTTATTCTTACTGACTGTTCAGACCAGGAGACTCTTTTCTTCTTCTTCTGTTTTTTTTTTTTGGGGAGCTCCTTTGCTTTTCCTCTCACAATTAGATATTTTTAAAACAGTTTATCATACATAAACCTTCTTTGGATCTGTGGTTGTTGTTCTGTTGAGATAATGGGTGCCATGCTTTTGTTTCATTCCTTTTTTATGTTTCTGTCTGAAACAAAAATAAGAAAAAAAATTGCCACTTGATTTGCATTTAAATGGGGTTTTTAAGACCACTGGGGAGATGGGGAGGATTTTGAATGGAAAAAGGAAAAGTTTCACTTAATTTATAATTAGGCTGACATGTCGTGGACCTCATGGTAATATTTGAACCTCAAGTTTGTACTTTTGGTCTTTCATGCTTACTTTTAAAGCTATTGGTTTGTCTGAAATAGACTATTATTTCTGCCAATATATTCATTTCTATTATATGTGTTGCTTTCTTCCACTTAATAAGTTTTTCTGGGTATGATGTGCTTATAACTTTATATTCCAGCTTCAATGTATTGTTGTATTAGGCCTGATTTAAACTTTGAATGATCATGATCTTGCTGCACCATGTTTCTGCATTGGATTAAAACAGAATGAAAATTATAAATAAATTTTAAAACTGTGTCTTCAATCTCATCTTTTTCATTTTTCCATTTTCAACTGATTCCGTATTGAGAGGTAATCAAATGACACCTGACTAACCCAATGCTGTTGAATAGGTTTTTGCTAAAATCAGGATGCTTGTTACTAAGCCTGATGCTCTTCGAGCTGGGATAAGTGCTAGTGATGCTGCAATGACACTGGGAATTGCCCCAGCAATGGCAAAGGAGCATCTGCTGTCTGCTGAGAGCAAGGGTATTTTATTTTGCATCTGCCTTTAATAATTTTACCAACTTAAGTGTGTTCTAATTAAATGGTGTTGGATCTTTTCCAGGCTTACTTTGCCGGGATATAAGCCCTGATGGGTTTCGCTTTTATATCAACTTGTTCCAAGAAATCAATCAAGATGATATGTACTTGTAAGTTAAATTTTTAAATTTGATTTATAGTTGAACATGTGCTAAAATTTGTTTCTATGAACGGAAATGTTAATAAACCTACATTAATCTGATGTTTATTAGGTGTTACTTGTCCATTTTGATAATTTCAAATTGTAATAACATGATATTAAATTCCTGACATTTCACTTATTTTTTAATCATTTTCTGTAGTGTATAGATTAGAGAAGTTTTCATATTTTGAGATGAGGTGGAATTGGTGCTGTCATTTCTATGTCATGTCCTCAAGTACTATGATAGCTAAGTTGACTGATCTGGGGTTACTATCATCATGGCTAAGTAGGCCATGCAGTTTGTAGTTTACGGCCAATGCTTCATCCAAGGTTCCCTTGATGGACATGCAGAGATTGATGAGCTCCTCTTAGCTGATGTGTTTTTGTTTCTTCCTTGTTTGGTTGTTGTTGTTAGGCGTTTCCTAGGAAGATACCTAGTCTTCTGGATTTTGTAACAATATTCTTTTTCTATCTCTCTCTCTCTCTCTATATATATATATAAGAAAAGCCCTGTTGACCATGCAGTCCATCTTTCTGCGTTCTAGTTGCTCAAGTGTTAAGAATTTATTGTTACTATCTCAACTCCCATATCTGACTGGTTTCTCTGTTCTTTCAATGATAGAAGTGATATATTCATTGTCGCCTGCCTTCTACTTTATTCATGTTTTAATATGCATATGTTGTTTAGTAATGAGAAAATGTTGCACGAGCATTTATGCAGAGTGAAAGATCATGGGACTTATGCATTGTGGGCAAGGGCATGCCATGCTCTTGGTTAAACTTTTTGAATTTCATTCCAATTGAAGGTATGCCCAATTTTTTAGTACTGACAACATGTCTGCTTTGCACTGTTTTACTTCTTCCTGCCTTTTTTATATCTTTTTTTTTTTTTTTTGTAATTTTATGCTTTTGTATTGACTCGTTAAAATTTATAGGTTGGTGTGATTGCAGAGTCAGGTTTTAAAGATATTAAGCTGATGAAATTGAAACATGCCCGGACCAGTATCTCAAACCTGTTAATATGCAAGCTTGTCCATTCTTTGAACAATTTGATGTTGCAAATGAACTGGTTGAGGATGCTTAAGAAGGTTTAAGGCAATGGTTTCAATAATTCTTGTACATTGAACCATAAAAGTACTGCTGCTTTTTGGCGATTGATAGGGTTATTTGCAATGAAGAAAAAATAATGCTTTGGTGTTCTGTAATTTCTTTAAAAAAAAAATTACCAATTTTTAGTCTTTAAATGGTATATACTCTTGATGGGCTGAATTATTCTGTTACTAATCACTTTATAACCACAGATTTAGAAGCCCCATCACTTAACAAAAGGAATTATATTGGTAGAAAGGACCATTAAGTTGAAGGTAATGCTTCGGTATGTATTCATTTTGTAAAATTTTTCAAGCTTTTATGAAGGTTTAACTTAAAAAAGTTGTAAGTTTTTAAGGGAATAAAAATTTACAAATTTTTCTTAAGCTTCCTGTCTCGAGTTTAAAGGAATATATGTTTTCCCTTTGTCTAGTAAACAAAAGAAAGTATTTTTTTTTTTATAAATTATTCAAGTAACAAAAAATTAGTTCAATTTCTAAAATTGTATTTTTTTCATAAAATATTTTATATAAACTTATATCTTCCACAGAAACAAAAGCATCTTAAATGAAGTCATACAATGAATGTGTATCTTTTTTCAATGTTCTTAAGAACTATTCCATGTCCTCCGTGAGTGAAAGATGAATCTTTTCTTTTGTTGCTAATTGTTATAAGATTTATGAAAATATCAAATGGAATGTTTTTTATTGTAATTGTGCTTCTAATTAGATACTTATTTCCGGATCGTTATGCAAGCTGCAATTATTGGTGATATATTTTAAGTTGTTTTGAGCTTAATGAAATTATTTCATGTAATTTGGTGTTAACAGTGGGTTTATCTACTAGAACTTTCATTATTATCTTGAATTTAATATATTAATTTTTTATAGATTAATCAAATTTATGTAAAAAAAGAAAGTTTAAATGCCATTTCTACGCGTATTGCCTTCCAATGCAAATAAAGTGTTTATCCGCCAATGATCATCTTCCAGTTAATAAGATCAAGATGAACTATCAAAGTTTTTATAATTCATTTTTTATATAATTTTTAAAATTTATGAAAGTCATAATAAACATTATATCTTAATCTTATCCTATATCCAATTTGGAAAAACAAGTGTCCAAAAAAATAAAAGTTAAGTAAAAATAAAAGAAAAATTAATTAAAGAATAGTTAGACTCTATTTTAGGGAAGAAAAATTTTTATGAGAGTGACACTTATGCCATGTTTGAAATCAATTTTTTTAGATTGATCACATTTCATTTTCTATTGAAATAATTTGAATTCATTTATTAATGTTGTTTAAAAATTATGTCAACGATAGGAATTAAAATTGACAAAGATAAGAAGTTGAACTATCTTAACTTGAAATATGATGAGTCCAGTGGAAATTGGTAAAGATAAGGGGAATGCTAAATGAAAAAGCTTTAATCCAAGAACTCTTGCATTCAATTCAGTGGTTGATTGTAAATACAAAAGTTTTATTCTCTTTTTAACTGCCTAGCCAAAAATAAAATTTGGCCCAATACCTAAATTAATTCTCACTAATTTCCTTTTGATTTCGCTAATTAGAGCCCAGGATCTAAATTAACCCTTATTGCTAAATTAATTAAAGTCCAACACCTTAACAAACTCAATAATAGCATTAAGGGCTAGAAAATATCAAGACTGATTAATAAATTCACTCTAGCAGTAAATTCATTAATCACCCTATGTGTCTTTAGAATAATTGATTGACACCAGTGCATAATTAAAAATTTTAGTGCTACTTAAGTCAAATAATCATAAACAACTTTGATTATAGAAGTTTAACTAGCAGTTAATTACAGTGAATAATTAATTAATGAGCCCAATTAATCAATCATTCAGAGTAATTAATGATATTAAGTCAGATAAACAAGAAAATCAAATTGGGAAATATCAACAATAGAAACAACTCTCACAATCAACAAAAGAGTTGAAATAGAATTTCCATTAGATTGAACAAATGGTTTAACTACATATTATTAGAAAATTACAAACAAAAGAGAGAGAGAGAGAGAGAGAGAGAGAGAGAGAGAGAGAGAGAGAGAGAGAGAGAGAGAGAGAGGTTAGCGTTTTTGCCCTAGAAGAGTTTCTTCTTCTTACAAAAGTAGAGGAAAAGAAAAGAATGTAAAAGGATGAATCACTTAAGTCTTAGCTAGGTTTTTATATAAGTTCACTCCTCTCTCTACTTGAACTACTGACTTGGGCTAGCAGGAGGCATAATTGAATATAGATCTCTTTATAGAACAAGTAGCTCAATCTATTAGCAATCCAATGGCCTTAAGTTTGCTAAAAAAATTTATTTCTAACTCAACTTATGAACTAGAAACTGAAACAATCTTGCAAAGCAATTCAACTTGTAATAGAATTCATCACTTGGATTCTTTACCCTAAAACTTAATCAAAACAATATGTTTTTATATCAAAATTGTGGAGGTAAATCTTAGCTATCCAATGGTCTTAGATTTGCATCGAATTGAGGTCTGGAGCTCTAAATATGGTCAAAATATTGAGATTAGTTCTGGGTCAGCTGGTTAGCACCCTATCTTTGCTTCTGGGCTATTTTTTACCCTCTGAATAGATGAATTAGGCTTGGGACTTTCATAACATTTGCAAAGCTTCTTCTTAGTTTTCCAAAGACATAAGAATTATCCAAAATTGAAGTAAAAAACTCTAGATACACCCACAGACTTGAAACACTATCAAATTATTGAATTAATCTAATTAAGCTCTAAAATTGACCAAATCAAGAAATCAATCATAAGCATCTAATTTAGTACAAAAACATGATAAAAGACTAAGCATATAAGAGAGATAAAATGTGCACAAGTAAAAAATAATGATTTTCAATTTATTTGCAAATGAATTCTATTGTTTAAAACATATAAAAAATGCATTGAATTCAATTAAAAAAATAAAATTTGGTAGTATTATAGTAAGTAAAATGTTAGAATAAGTGCAAAGGTTTTTACATAACACGTGTTTTTGGTCAAATAAGATAAATTCTAGTTAAATTCTTGATAAATTTGATGGATTTCATAATAATTCAAATACAGTTAAAATGAAAATTATAAATAAAAATAAAATCTTTTAATGTAAATTCAAATATTATTTAAAAAAATTCAATTGAAAATAAAATAAAAACTTATTTTTAACTATTTCAAACAGGGTTAATTAATATATTTGATCTTCCTTGAACTCTTCTAATAATAATTAGATATGTAAAATATTTATTTAAAATTATACTCACGTTAAAATGCAGGTACATGCGGTCTGTGTCATCAACGTGGGATCAACTGATTCCACCAGAGAAAAAAAGTTAAATTCTCATGTTAATTTGTAATTTCATCCACTATAATTAACTTTTATAATTTATTTTTATTTGTAATTAGTTTTCACTGTACTCATTAATTTAGAATATGTGTCTACAATTACATGACCTGCGGTTAGGATAAGAGCAACAGGAGCCAAATCTTATATCGTAGGAGATAAAAAAAATAATGACATTATTATATAACTTTTTAATAACGAAATTAGAATAAAAATAAGGATTATGTATAGGGAGATTTTGTAAGTTTTTATGAAATTTCAACATAAAAATTATATTTTATATATGAAATCTTACTATTTTTCATAAAGTATGATAATATTGATTTTATAAATTTTATGTGTAATGTATATATATATATATATATATATATATAAAGTTAATGTCTTTAGGCTACTGGTGTGAATTTTTTAACATACAAGTTGAAGCATACACTACAAAAGAAAGGCTTAAAATTGCAGCGTTTAATTAGAGGTGGTTGAAGTAGATCACCGCTAAATTTCAAATTAGCGGTGGTTTACTTAATCACCATTAAAATTTGGTCAAGCCTGTAATTTAGAGGTGGTTACTAGTACAACCGTTGTTATAATATTGTTTTATTTTAAAATATTACAGTAGTTACTAATGCAACTACCACTAAATGCAACTTATTTTCTCAAATTAACACGATATTTAGCTTCATTGCGGCAGTCGTCATTTTTCATGAAACCACTCACTCTTTGCATCTAGCTCTCGACTGATTGCCATTCTCTGAATGAAGCAACCATTGTGCCTCTGCCTTGATCCGCTTTGCCTCTGTGGGTCATTTCGACGAGTTCCCCTTTACCCTCTCATTTTGTCTCTCAAACTTGTTGATAGAGTTAGGGCAGTCATTTGAATTTCCCCTATAAATTAAATGTTCAATATATTTATGAACAAATCTTGATCTTGTCTTATTGTCTTCCCAGGTTTCTATTGGTTATCTAGGTGTGCTATCTTCCTAGGGTTCTACTCATCTTGTTGTCGATTAGAGGTTAGTGGTTGGCTCAGGTTGCTCTCACACAACAAAGTTTGCAGCCAGGAGGTTACTTGGACATAAAAGAGAGACAACATTCATCAAATAGAGAAGGAGATTGAGGTAAGTAAGGTGTTTTCCTTATGTAGCTATATGCTCTTCATTCTATTAGATAATTATTGTCTAGTTCATTGGTATTTGCTATAATCCCAAGATTTGGTAGTGTGTTGTATTGTTCTATTTGTTAAATATTTCGTTTGACATAATGAATTGGGGGTAAAAAAAGAACAGAGTTTTTTAAAGTAGTTGACATTATTTATATTTTAAAAATTAGAGAGAAAATTTTAATTTTATAGTTAGCAATATTAAACCAAAAGGATCAAATCAGTGTTGATTTCAACACAATATCTCAATATCTACAGTAAAGATTCAAAGCATGCTGATTTGTCAATTCCCATTGTTGAAGCTTTTGAATTCTGCATGTCATTTGTATTGGAACTATGTTGCCCAGATTAAGATAACTTTCACTTGTTGCATCTCTTCTGCGGGGTAGATGGAGTTAAGGGACATTGTTTTGTTTTTTTTTATCTTTCTTCATCAGCACACGGCCCTAATTGGAGGGTTACAAATATCACTCAACTCCCTACTGGCAACTTTAAATTACTCATCTTGGCTAGCATTACAATCTTTTTAGGTGTCCTTACTTCTTAGCAAACTAGAATACTATCTAGGGTAATTTGTACTTAGAGCATAATTTATTAAGTTGAGTCTCTTGACACTTTTTACCAAAGAATTACTTATTTTACTTTGATTGAGTTGTTTGTTTTAAAATTTAAAAATAGAAAGAAGATTTAACTTCTCAAAAGTTTAAGTTCTTTCACAAAATCATTTTACAAGCTATATGTTTAGGTCAAATTTGAGTTTATAAAAGAGTGTAAATTTATAAAGAATTTAACTGTTTAAGAGATTGAGTAATTTAAATATATGATTATTTCTTTGTTTTGATACATAAATAAAAAATTTTAAATCTTATAAGCAATTTTACAATGAAAATCTTTAACTTTTTAAGAAAATGAACTCTCCATGAAAATATTCCGAAAGGAAAACTACTTGGCTGATCATGTGCATAAATTCATTTAAAATTCAAAAGCTTTTTTATAACTGCTACTATTGAAGATTGATGTCAGCTTACCTTATAGCCAGATAAAATGTTTTATTATTCTCATATTTTATCTTTTACTTTCATTTCCATATTATTTCATAGAAAAATTAGATCTCACTATACATGAACTACCCTGTTCTTTGTTAGAAGGTGTGTGTTTCTTACAACTTTGAGATTCAAATGCTTTCAGCGTAAGTATAAATATTCTACTGTGTTATGGCCGTTGCTCTTTTTTGTGAGGTTTTGGAGCTAGTGGTTGCTATTCTTGGTGGAGATTTTTGTTTGTATCAGTAGTTGAATTCCGTTCATACAGTAAGGTAATATGGATTACAAATACAATAACATTTGCATGTGAATTTGTCATGCTTCAATCCCTTTTTCTGGCTATAATTTGATTTGGAGCTTCATGTAAATGCATAGATCATATCATAAAATAGCCAATATCATAAACACACATCATAATCTTGATTGAAACATTAATTGTTCTTGGATTCCTACGTGAGAGCTAAGTTTGCATAAACACTTCTTTTTTTTACTATTTTATATTGCCATGTTGGTGCATCTGGGCTGATCCATTAACATATTCATTGCTTTCTCTCAATGATTAGATATTAAAACCATAATTCATAGGATCAGCTTGGAAAAAAAAAGCTATGATAATGAAAGGATGAAGTTCATTTCATTAGTAAGCAAAATAGAATGTTAAGTCAAAGAATTAAGTAAAAAAGTTGAGAGCATTGCAAATTGCATTATAGACTCATATATTTTTGTTTCATTATGATGGCATGTTTAGACTTTGTATGATAAGAGGTTAATTTTTCCCCTTCATGATAGTATGCTTTTATGAAGTCCCAACTAGCTACCAAAAGTCTGTACTTAGATCCAAGCCAGTAACTAGAAATTCTTATGCTTACTAGTCCTGCTAAGGTAGCCATTATGGTTCCTCTTCCTACCTCTAATAATGCCTTCCTTGTGTTTTAAAACCATAGATATAGATAAATCATTGATCAGTTAGTCAAGGAATATAGACGAGTATAAGGAAGGATTGAACAAGTTCCTTGATTTCACATTTCAATGATAATTTGTCGAAAGCAGAATAATAAGTCCATGTCGTAGTTGTAAATTTAAAAAATGGTTGAATAGAGCTGAAGCATATGACTACTTGTCTCGAAAGCAATTTTCAGCTGAATACACTAAGTAGATATGGCATAAGGAATGCAACGAACCTAAAACATCTTCTAGCAGAGTTCATGTGGTTGAAACTTCACAAAACATGTCTCCGACATCCTTTAGAAGACATGATCAATGATGTATTTGGGTTTGATAATTTGCATGATGACAATGAGGCTAACTCATCTAGTGAAGTTGCTAGTAATAATGACAAGATACAGGGACAAATAGTGGATAAAGTCATTGTTGAGTTTGACAAGTTACTCAATGATAGAAATCAAGAACTTTATGAAGGGTGGACGAAGTATTCCAAACTATCTTTTCTACTAAAATTGTACCACATTAAGTGCTTGTGTGGCATAACAGATAAAGCCATGATAATGATCTTGGAATTATTGAAAGATACATTCACTCATGCTAAAATACCTAATTCTTTGTACCAGTCTAAAAGAACCATTACCAAACTTAGTCTTAATTACATTAAGATACACGCTTGTCCAAATGATTGCATGTTATATGGGGGTGAGGATGAGAATAGGGAAACATGCTAGATATGTCAAACATCTAGATGGAAGGAAAGGGCTGTTGGTAAGAAGAAAAAATAACCTGTAAAAGTGTTATACTACCTTATACTTAAACAAAGGTTGCAAAGGTTGTTTATGTCTACTAAGATGGCTGAGCATATGAGTTGGCATGTAACTGGGAATCATAATGATGGTTGGATGAGGCATCCAAGAGACTCTGAAGCATGGAAGAAATTTGACACAACTTACCTAGAATTTGCTTTGGATCCCTGAAGTATTCACCTAGATCTAGCCACTGATAGATTCAATCCTTTTGGAACCATGAGTACTAATTACAGCACTTGGCCTGTAATTTTGATACATATAATTTGCCACCATGAATGCGTATGAAGCTAACTTCTTTTGTTCTCTCGATAATCATTACAGGTAAATGAATGCCAAGGAATGACATTAATGTCTATTTGCAACCTCTTATGAAAGAGTTGAAGGAGTTATGGATGGACAGTGTGGACATATACATTGTCTTAATACGTGAAATGTTCAAAATGTGGGCAACACTAATGTGGACGATTAGTGATTTCGCAGGGTTTGGTACCCTGTATAGCTGGAATACACACACTGGATTAGCTTGCTTGACTTGTAACTTCAATGCAGTTATACTATATTTGCCTCATTGTAGAAAATGGTGTTTTGTGGGCATCGCTACTTTATCATAGCAAATCATAAGTTTCGATTAATGAAGCTTCAATTTGATGGGAGCAAGAGTTTAGAAACTCTCCAAAAGCACTGTTAGGTATAGAAATCTTCAGACAAGTAGAGAACATTAATATTACATTTAGGAAGCCATTACAAGGGGATGCTAAAAGGAAGCGAGCTCATGGAAATAACAATGAGGTTGACTCATAACAATGGAAGAAGTCTATATTCTTCCAACTCCTATATTGGAAGAATAATATGTTGTATCATAATCTTGATGTCATGCATATCAAGAAAAATATATGTGGCAATCTCATTTACACATTATTGAATGAGAATGGGAAGACAAAAGACCATCTCAATGCTTAGAAAGACCTTCAAGCAATGGGTATAAGAAGGGACTTGTGGCTTGATGATAAAGGAAAATACCAGCCATGTCTTTTTACAATGACAAACACAATGAAGGATGCATTCTTAAAAGAATTGAAGAATATGAAGATGCCTAATAGATATTCAAGCAAAATTTCTAGGTGTATTAACTTAAAACAACGTAAGTTGTTTAGGCTAAAAAGCTATGATTATCATGTACATATAGAGCAATTACTAGCCCTTACAATACATAATGTGTTGCCAAACAAATTCACTGTAGTGTCGGTTAAGTTAAGCTCATATTTCAAACAAATATGCAGTAAAACTTTCAGCCTTGCTGACCTCAAGAGTGTCCAATATCGAATTGTTCTTACATTTTGTCATTTGGAGATATTGTTCCCCTTTAATCATTTTTCATTGTTATGGTTCATTTTTGTATTCATCTAGTTGATGAACTACATTTGGGAGGTCCAATATATATTGATGGATGTATCCTATTAAGAGGTAATAGTTGATTTCATCCATTTAACTATGACTTGTAAGTGAACGTATTTTTTTTTCTTAATAACATCTTCCTTTATATAGATATTTGGGACATATAAAGTTTTGTGTTCATAATAAGGCTCAACTAGAAGGTTCCATTACTAAAGGGTACATATCCGAAGAGTGTCTCACATTTTGTTCAAGATATTTGGAGGGAATTGAGAAAAGGTTCAATCGACTAAGATGTGTGAATGATGAACCCAATGATATTTAATATGAAGAAGTGTCTAATATCTTTCCTAATATTGGTAGATCGGTAGGTAGCAGTTCTACTTTCATATTAACACTATTATGGGTATTTTCTGGAAAACATGGTTTGGGCCAGCTAAGGTCCAACAAAAGGTACAACTAACTAGGTGGAGGCCCAAATTGGGGATTGAGATCACTCAGCTAGGATGCCAAGCTGTTAGGCACGAGCTGAATACATCGAGCGACGTCACAGCAGGGAGCGCAGCTTGTAAGAAGGTCTTCAACCCGTTAACATGAAGATTATCACCCTAGCCATCCTCGAGAAGAATGACCAAGTGAAAATAGTGAGGTCAGCCAAAGCCTCCAACTCATCCACCAGCACAACGCCAGGTCGCGAGGTTAGCAAACTAGACACATGCATAGGATCCAGTCAGCAATTAAGGACACACACCTCCAACTAACAACTCAGCTTCCAAACTGACACATCAGCCCTCTGGTAGTTCGACAATAATTTGCTCCACATTAATTACCTGACGCCAATCATTAAATGCCTGGTGCAACAAAAAATAATCATTCTACTGCTTGTAAAATTATATTTATAACCCTTTCCCCCTTCTATAAAAAGGAAGGGGCGGTTATTGTAAAAAAGGAGGAATTTGCATGCAGAAACTCTATCGGAACATTGAGAGAGAACACTATACATAGTGAGAGAGCATTGCCACTATAATCAAACTAAGAAGAACAACAATTAGTTGATAATCAAAATCACCGTGGACGTAGGGGCCAACTTGGCTTTAGTCGAACCATGATAAAACTCTTGGTGTTTGCTATTTTTCTCCCTTTTTAGTATCTTTCTTTCCTGCTTTCTTCCATATTCAAATTATAGTTTAGGGTGATACTAGACACAAACCGATTGGCTGGATTTCAATGTCAACATTTTGGCGCTAGAGGAAAGGCCCCCATTACATATTCTTCATCTTCTATTCCTGATAAGCTGTTTTAAGCACGATGGCAAAAGGAAGAGCCATCAGGAGTATAGAAATCACTACTGGCCAACCCGAAGGTCAGATACAGCAACAGCGGACCATGGCTACCCCTACAACAGGTACCAATGATAGCACATCATTTCTCATCCCACACGAACTCATAGCTCCTAAAACTGATGAAGCTCGAACTTAGCAATAGTGCCAAGAAGCACTTGAAAACACCGTGAAGGAGTTGGCTGATATGGTCAGAGCATTGGCCCAAGCGCATGCCCAAGGTGCACCAAGACAGGGTGAAGTTACTACACCTGGGGGTGGATGTCATTAGCCAAGGCCTTAGCATAAGGAACAAGCTAGGATCGAACGCCAGCGAGCTGGTTCACTACATTTGTCTAACTCAATGTTAAGGTCTGAAGTTCACCAAGTTCAAAAAGATAAGGAAGATGATTAATAAGAAGAGAGCTCGCACGAAATCGATCACAAATAGGAAACAGACCACGATTCGTCTAGCTGTGAGCATGGCAATAAGCATAAAACCTCTGACCACTACTCTCGTAGCAAGTGAGATGAAAAGAGCCAATGGACTGGTAGTCATCGGTCTATGCCCGAGACCCGATAATCGATGAACTACTCCAAATGATGGAGTAGTTGGAAAAGAACTCTGTATCCCAGGGGAATCGAGAATCCCCGTGAGGACAGAACTCTGCTCTTTAGCAAAATTGAGATGGAGCCCCATCCTCATAGATTTAAAATTCCAAACATCCTTCTGTATAATGGGGATAGTGATCCTTATAGTCATTTGAATGCTTACAACATCCAAATGGACTTACAAACCTCTAACCCATTGGTGAAGTGCAAAGTTTTCCCTGCCATGCTCGAAGAGGTATCACGAATGTGGTTTAGGAGTCTCCCAGCTCGCAGTATTAGGAGTTGGGAAGAATGCCAAGAGAAGTTCCTCAACTAATATAAGGCCCTAAAGAAGTAACTTGCCCCATCCTGTCATTTAGCAATGGTCTTTCAATGGAAAGACGAGCCATTCAAAGATTATATCACCAGGTTCTGACATGAAGTTAGCAATGTAGAAAACCCATCAGACGAGAGTGTCCTCATGACAATCTCGGTCGGACTTTGAAAGGATGGGAAATTGTATGAGGACATATACAAGTCCCCCATCAAGAGCCTAGGTGAATTCTATGAACGAGCTGCCAAATAGATCTAATAGGAAGAAACCTTCCGCCTAAAGAAATTAAGTCAAAAGGTGGAAACGAGCACCTCCAACCAAGGCAAGAAGAGAACTAGGCAAGGGAGAATTAAAGAGGGCCAAAAGGGTGGCTCTGGAGGCCAAGCCACGAAGAAGGGCCAAAACAAGCAGTGTCAACCTCGAGGTCGCTATGACACCTACATCGTTTTGTCAGATACACTGGATAGGATTTATGTGACTGAGAGGGATAATGAAGATTTTAACAGACCCAGGACCCTGAGGGCCCCTATTAACAAGAGGAATAGTAATAAATTTTGTGCTTATCATAGTGAAATTGGGCACAACACTTCGGATTGTTAGGCAATAAAGGACGCCATTGAAGATCTCATTAAGAGGGGCTGCCTGAGGGACTATGTGGTGAGGGCTCGGGGGAAACAACCCCCGCACCCCCAGTAGCCTACGCCACAGCATCACCAAACTCTGGAGTGTGAGGAGGCACCCTCGATGAGGACCATCTTTACTATACACAGTGGGCCTCACATTGCAGGCACTTCAAACTGATTGCATGACCGTTATGTACGTGTAGCGGGCTATTTTCTCCTAACGAGTCATGTGGAACGTGATAGACTCACCAAGAAGGCTAAAATAGCCTCAGACAGCATCTCATTCACGGAAGAGAACGTGAAAAGAATTCATTATCCTCACAATGATGCGATTGTCAGCTAAGTGAAGATTGGTAACACTGAAGTAAGGAGGATAATGGTTGATACCGGGAGCTCCGTGAATGTGATGTATAAGAGGCACTTCGACTAGATGGGCATAAGCATAAGTCAACTCAATCCTTCCCCCAAACCTCTTTGATTTCACAGGAGATGGAATGGTCCCGGTGGGACGAATCAAACTCCCACTCACCTTGGGCGACCTCGACCAATAAGCAACTATCATGGTGGATTTCTTGATTATAGACTACCTTTCAGCCTATAATGTGGTGCTGGGGTGACCTACCATGAATGATTTTTGTTAGCCTTAGGGAGATTGTTAACCTTAAGGAGTTTGTTAACCTTAAAGAGATTGTTAATTCTAAAATGTTAATCTCTTAGCCCTAAATTTATTTTGATGTTGAAAAA
>JANHAO010010545.1:0-17574 GCA_026873985.1 Saraca asoca
TTAATCGAGTTGAGGTCCAGGTCAGAATTTGATGTTGCTGAGCGAGGACCCCGGATCGTCGGGTGCAAGCAGGAGGCATCTCGCATCTTCTAGAACAGAAGAGCACATCTCGTTGAAGAAACTTCCAACCCTTCAGTGAGGAACCTATGACCTTCGGAAGAACGACTAGGTGCGAATGACAAGGCCAGACAGAGCCATCATCTTGTTTAACTCATAGCTCGCCCACTTACAATGGTTACTTGTACGAAACCCAGTCAGTAACCCAATGCATCATTTCCTTGCTGACAGCTCAGCCTCTAAACTTACACATTAACCCCTATAAGTCCAACAATAATTTGTCTAGAATTAATTATTCGGTGCCAAGCATTAAATGCTTGAAATGGTGAAAGTAATCATTTTACTGCTTATGAATTTACACTTATGACCCTCCCCTTTTTCTATAAATAGAGGGAGAAGATCACCATATAAGAAGGATAAGATAGATACATTCGAAAACACTGCCAATATTGAGAGTGAGCATTGTTCATCGATAGAAAACTCCATTGTTGTACTCACACCCTATAAAAAACTAATCTCCCTGGAGATCGATAATACATCAACGTGGACGTAGGGGCCAAACTAGCTTTAACTGAACCACGATAAACTCTTGGTGTCACTGAATCTTCTTCTTCTTCATTACATCCTTTTACTATTCACTGTCTTATTTATCTTGTATCTAGGGGAAACACTGAGCTCAACTAGTTGACCGGATTTTGATGTCAACATTTTGGCGCTAGAGGAAGAGCCCTCACTACATATTCTCCATTTTTATTCTCTAATAAGCTATTTTGGATGCAATGGCAAGAGGAAAGGCTACTAGGAGTACAGGAGTTCCAATTGGCCAGCCCGAAGGTCAGACGCAACAACGGGACTAGCTGCTCCCATGATGAGTACCGACACCGGCACAGCTTCCTCTGCCCAACACCAACATATAGTCCATGAAACTGATGAGATTTAGGCTTGGCAATAGCACCAAGAGGCACTCGACCGGTGCTAGGAAATGCTAGAAAGCATAATGAAGGAATTGGCCAATATGGCCTGAATGTTGGCTCAAACACGTGCCTAGGGAGCACTAAGGTAGGGTGAAGTGGTTGCACTTGAAGCCGAACATCATCAGTCAGGACCTCAACATGAAGAGCAAGCCAGGGTTGAACATCATCGAACCAGCTCACTACGCTCATCCAATTTACAATAAAAGTCCGAAGCTCACCAAGATCGGGAGGATAAAGAGGATGACTCCCAATATGAAAGCTTGCATGAGAGTGAGAGCTCGTACGGAACTGATAGCAAGGAAGAGATAGATCGCGACTTGTCTGACCATAAGCACGACAAGAAGCACAAGACTTTAGACTGACATTCTCGTAGCAAGTGAGAAGAAAGGAGTAAAAAGAACTCGAGTCAATGGTCTAAGTCACAAGATCTGATGGTCGAAGAATTGCTCTAGAGAATGAAACAACTGGAGAAGAACTCTATACCTCTGGGGAACCAAGAGTCGCATGAGGAGAGAACTCCACTCTTCTGCCAGATCAAAATGGAGCCCCTTCCGCATAGATTCAAGATCCCAAACATCCCCCTCTACAACAAGGATAGTGATCCTTACAACCACCTAGACACCTTTAACGTCTAGATGGACCTACAAACTTCCAATCTATTGGTAAAATGCTGAGTCTTCCCTGCCATGCTCGGAGAGATACCATGGACATGGTTTAAGAGCCTTCCAGCTTATAGCATAAGGAGCTAGGAGGAATGTCAAAATAAGTTTCTCAATTAATATAGAGTGATGAAGAGACAGCTCACCCCCTCCTGCCACTTGGCCACTGTCTTTCAATGAAAAGATGAATCTTTGAAGGACTACATCGCTAGGTTTCAACAAGAAGTCATCAATGTGGACAATCCATCCGACAAGAGTGTCCTCATAGCGATATCAGCTGGACTCCAAAAGGACGAAAAATTATATGAGGACATATACAAGTCCCCTATCAAAAGCCCCAGTGAATTTTATGAGCGAACCACCAAGGAGACCCATTGGGAGGAAACCTTCAGCCCAAAGAAGCCAAGTAAGAAAGAAGAATCTGGTACCTCCAACTAAGATAGGAAAAGCAATGGAGGTGAGAGCAGTAAGGATAGCCAAAAAAGGGGATCTGGAGGCTGATACAAAAAGAAGGCCTAGAGCAAACAATTTCAGTATCAACGTTGCTACGATACTTGTACTGTCTTGTCAGACGCGCTAGACAGGATCTATGCGATTGAGTAGGATAACGAAGACTTCGGCAGACCCAGGTTGATGAAAACCCCCATTGAGAAGAGGAACCACAACAAGTTTTGTACCTATCATAGTGAGGTTAGGCACAACATATCAGATTACTAGGTGTTGAAAGACGCCATCGAAGACCTCATTAAAAGAGGCCTCTTGAGAGACTACATGGTGAGATCCACGATTAGCGAGCCCTGCGTCCCTAACAACCTATTCCGCAATGCCATTAGACTCTTGAGCACGAGGAAACACCATCCATGAGGACCATTTTCACCATACACGGAGGCCTCATATTGCTAGCACCTTGAACTGATCGCGTGATCGCTATACGCGAGCAGCAAGTCACGTCCTTCTGACGAGTTATGTGGAGTGTGAAAAGCTCGCTAAGAAGGCCAAGATATCCTTCAATAGCATTTCCTTCATGCAAGAGGATGCACAAGGAGTCCATTACCCTCACAACGATACCATAGTCATCTGGCTTAAGATTGGCAATGCTGATGTAAGAAGGATTATGGTGGATAATGCGACTTCCGTAAATATAATGTACAAAGGGTGCTATAACCAGATGGGCATGAGTGAGAATCAGCTAGACCTATCACCTAAGCCCTTCTATGGCTTAACTGGAGACGGAATACTCCCAGTAGGATGGATTAAGCTCCCATTTACTTTAGGAGATCATGACAAACAAGCAATCATCATGGCAGATTTTCTAATTATAGATTGTCCATCGGCTTACAATGTGGTGCTAGGATGACCTGTCATTAATAACTTCAACATGATAACATCAACCAAGATGTTAACCATCAAATTCTCGACCCCAGGCAAAACTAGGTGCATGCGTGGAGAGCAACAAGTAGCTTAGCACTGCTATGAAGAGGCAGTAAAACTCGAGGTCCAAGGGAAGAAGGTAAATGTTGTGTTTGGGGGAGAATCCCAAGCGTCGAGAGAGAAAGGGGTTAGCAATGACCTCGACCCTCTAGAGGTGGACACTGAGCGGGCCACCAGGCCCATTGAAGAACTAAAGGACATATGAGTGAGTGAGACAGATGAACAGAGATGCCTCAAGCTAGGAAAGTGCGTGCCACCCAATATGAAGGTACAATTGATGAGTTTTCTCAAAGCAAATATGGATGTTTTTGCCTGGAACCATGAAGACATGAAGGGTATCAATTTGAGCAAAATGTCACACAGACTTAACATCAATCCCTAGGCCAAACCAGTTTGCCAGAACAAAAGATCAATGACTGTCGAACACTACACGATGCTTAAAAAAGAGGTGGATAAACTTCTAGCAAACAACTTCATTTAAGAGGCATGATATCCCACTTGGGTGGCTGGCCCTATACTCGTCAAGAAGAAGAATGGGAAGTAGAGAACATGTATTGAATTCACTGACCTCAACAAAGCATGCCCTAAAGATAGCTTCCCATTGCTAAGGATAGACCAACTAGTAGATGCCACAACAGGATATGAACTGCTTAGCTTCATGGACGCCTACTTGGGGTACAATCAAATTTCAATGGTCGCATAAGATGAAGAGCATACCTCTTTCATCACCAATCGTTGGCTATACTGTTACAAGGTGATGCCCTTCAGATTCAAAAATGCTGGGGCAACCTGTCAGTAGTTGTTGAACATGATGTTCTGAGAATAAATCGACAAGACTATGGAGGTATATGTAGACGACATGCTGGTGAAATCCAAACAGCTCTTCAATCATGTCCACGACCTTGATAAGATGTTCCAAACCCTAAAGAGATACTGGATGAAGCTTAACCCACATAAGTGCACATTTAGAGTAGCCTTGAGCAAGTTCCTCAACTTTATCATTAATAATAGAGGGATCGAAGTAAACCTAGAGAAGATCAGGGCACTACTTGATATGCGTTCTCTTGTAGGACCAAAGGATGTCCAAAGCCTGAATGATTAAATCACTGCGCGTAGTAGATTCATCTCTAAGGGAATGGACAAGTGTGTTCCTTTCTTTGATGTCCTCAAGAAGGCAAAGAGGTTCGAATGGACCCCTGAATACGAGGTCGCATTCCAAGAGCTTAAGATGTACCTCGGGTAAGCATCTATCCTATCCAAACCTAAAGAGGGTGGAAGATTAACTATATACTTAGGTGTATCCCAACATGCCTTGAGCACGGAGCTCACATGGAAAGAGGGAGGAATTCAACTCCCCATCTATTATGTAAGCAAAAGACTACTGGATGCAGAGACAAGATATTCGCCCATGGAGAAGCTCGTCTACTACCTGGTCATCACCTCAAGGAAGTTACGACCCTATTTGCCCATAGCATCAGGTCCTCACTCAATACCCACTAAGACAAGTTCTATAAAAGATAGATGCCTTGGGATGATTTCTTAAATGGGTGATCAAACTTGTGCAGTTTAACATTAAATAAAAGCCAAGAACAGCTATCAAGGGGCAAGCATTGGTTGATTTCATTGTCGAATTCATAACCCCATACAAAATGAGGCAGAAGTCCCTGAGGTCCCATGGTGGGAACTGTTTGTTGATGGATCATCTTGTGATCAAAAGACCAGAGTAGGAATACTTCTTATTATTCTAGAAGGGCACAAGGTCTTCAGCGCCTTGAGGTTTGGTTTTCAGGCTACAAACAATGAAACTGAGTATGAAGCCTTATTAGCATGCTTATGACTGGCCAGATAGGTGCATGCCAATAAAATAAAGATTTGTAGTGACTCGCAGTTAATTATTTGCCAAATAAGAGGTGAATACTAAGCACAGGAGGAGAAAGTGATGAGGTATCTTTAAAAAGTCCATGAGTTGTTGGACTTCTTCCAATAGTTTGAGATCACTCAGATCCCGCGAGCCCAAAACATGCACGTAGATGCTTTGGCTTGCCTATCTACCACTAATGATCCAGACCTTATAGGAGCGGTACCGGTAAAGCTCCTTCCATCCCCAAGTATTGAATAACAAGACATCATCATGTTAATCACCAAAATTCCTAACTCATGGATGAATCCAATCATAAACTACCTTTAGAATGAGAAGTTATTGAAAGACAGACTTGAGGCACGACGCTTGCAAGCCCGAGCAGCCAGATATTGCATCTATAGTGATACACTCTATAAGAGGGGGTTCATAACCCCACTTTTGAGATGCATGGATGGCAAAAACTACAGTACTATCTTGAAAGAGATTCATGTAGGACATTGTAGAAACCATGCTGGGGGCTCTCCTTGGCACAAAAAGCCCTTCAAGAGGGATTCTACTAGCCGACAATGAAGCAAGACACTATCGACCTAGTTAAGAGGTGCGACAAGTTCGAAGGTTCTCGAAAGTGTCATGAGCTCCACCAGCCTACTTGAAGCTAACAATAAGTCCATAGCCATTTGCAATTTAGGGGATAGATCTAATTGGACCACTCCCTAAGGCACGGGGAAACTGTAAGTACGTGATAGTAGTGGTAGACTACTTCACCAAATGGGCGGAGGCAAAGGAACTTGCTAAAATCTAGTCTTCTAAGGTCGAGAAGTTTGTTTGGAACAACATTATTTGCATATTGGGGTCCCTCAGTAGATCGTTACTAATAATAGGACCTAGTTCACTAATGAGCAGTTTATCAAGTTCTGCGAAGACCTCAAGATTGTTAAGAGCTTCACAACCATAAACCACCCATAGGCCAACGAGCAAGTAGAAGCCATCAACAGGATTATCAAAAAGATCTTGAAGACTAAGTTAGAGGCCAAAAAGGAGGCTTGGGCAGATGAATTACAGTCGGTACTGTGGGTATATAGGACCATGCCTAATAGCTCCATAGGGGAAACCCTTTTCTCTTTGGTGTACGGATGTGAGGCATTGATTCCCCCAGAACTCGAAGTCACTATGCACAGAAGAATCACCTTCAACCCGAAAGACAATGATCAGCTACTCGCTACAAACCTAGACTTCTTGGAAGAAGCAAGAGAAAAAGCTAACTTTAGAGCTGTAGCCCTTCAGTGACACATAGTGAGATATTACAACCGCGGAGTGCGAGCTCGAAAGTTCAAACTCAAAGACTTCCCTGGAGCTTATAAACCCAGTGAGGGGACCCTAGAACTAAACTGGGAAGGTCCATATATCGTCAAAAGGATCATGAGTGATGGAGCCTACCATTTAGCAAACATGAATGGAGCAAAATTTCCTCACGCTTGGAAGCACCTTTGCCGTTATTACCAATAAGTGTCTCAGTATCTTATAATTGATTCATTGTACATATTAATGTAATTCTTTGAATTTTTTGAAATAAGATTAGAGATTTTTATGTCGAGTTATATACTATATGACATAACAAAAGTTTACATGTCAAACTGTTATTTGAGCATGAGTAAATGGGAATCACACAGTCAATCAAGTACCAAAACAACAATGGTATAAAGAGTTTGACTTCACCATAAAATGATGCAAGATATCCACGAGGTTGATTACATATGCCAGGAGCAAAGAAAAGTCAAGTTATACAATTATTGTTCTACGAGGATAGGGCCCTAGGAGCTGAGTCTTCAATGGGCTATGGACTAGAAGCTGGGACATTAGAAGTACTAGGCATAGGAGTGGCATCAACAACTTGGGAGTCACCTTCTCCATGGCCAACAACCTCAACAGAAGAGGCACAAACTTTAGTACCCAAACTCTTCCTTACTGCTTGAGCTATCCATCATTCGACCCCCTCGATGGCTTGGGGATTGAAAAAGGAATAGTCAAGATCAGGATACTTTTCCCACACAGTATAAAGGAACGACTCGAGAATTATCCTCCTTGTCTCCGTGGCCGTCTTTGCTACACGTGAGGACATCTCGGCCTCAACCTTTGCCACTCTCTCGTTAATGAGTTGCAACTCTATTTTCAACATCGCTGCCTCTTCAGTAGAAGTTATGGCCTGTTGCTCTATAGCTCTTACTTTCTCTTTGGCAATGCTCGCCACCTTCTTCATCTGTCGCAATTGTAATTGGGCATTATACAGCTCCATCCTTACCTAGTTGTGGTCATTAGTTGCAAGATCAAAATTTATCTCCATATCCTTGCAGTGCTTCATCTCACAGGATAATGTGATCTTCAACTCCCTTATTTTCCCCCCAAGTTCCTATACCTCAGCTCGATGGGCCTCCATCTCGTTCATGAAGGCTAACTTTTTTTTATCCAAGTCCTCGCACTTAATGAAAATTTTCATCAGTGACAACACGCTCTACAAAAATAGACAGTAAGATCAAACTTAATAATAAATGAGATAACTAAGATGAGTAAGGACACATACCGATAAACCTTATAGGGTGATGTACCTTGCCAGCCTCCTAAAGGAGATGTCCCTGCTCTCAATCATAATGATTTTGTCACCATTACCTAAGATTGTGAAGAAGTTCTCGATGAGTTTCTGAGCATGCACCTCTGTTTCAGAGCCAGGCTTAGCCAATAGCTTTGTGAGGTTGATTCCTAATGGGTTTTGAAGGGTCACCTTCTCCTTCCCTTTGGTAATCCTTCACTTCTTTTGGAAAGGACCGAAAGGACTGGGAGGACTAGTAGATTGGGTTGCCTCCACCATTTTAGAATGTGGCAATGAGGCTGGATCTGGAAGAGGGACCTCGACAGTGGCAGTAAATTGCTCTACAATAGCCAAAATCACTTTGACCCCAATTGTCACCGGAGCTTTGGGGCCAGGTCCCACATCAGAGGCTAAGGGCTAAACAGTGACTTGGGTCGAAACAACTTCATGACATGAGGGAACCTCATCCTTGCTATCTGATGGGGGTGTCCTAAGGATCAAGTCCATAATCTTGTTATATTCGTCAAATTTTACGGGCCTAACCTCCATCAAGTGACAAATCTCTACCTCCTTGGTCACTATAGTGCCTATCGGCAGAGTGAGTCTAAAGAAATAGAGAAGGTCATCATTGATCCTGAAATTGTTCTAGAGATCTTCAGATGAAGCAAATTGATCTAGAACACCTAACTCCTTGGTCCCGGGAACTAGCTTCTTACCGATACCATCTGCAAAATTAAACAAGAGGTTAGAGCTCAGCATAACAAGTCAGAATCCAGAACAAAAACCAAAAAAATAAACAAGTAGATAGATTCATTCAAGCCTAAGCCACCTACTCGGAATGAGAATGAAATCAAAATTCATAAGATATTTCAATGAATGGCATGAGACGTAGAACCAATAAGTCTTGTAGCATCCCGCATTAGACTTCCCCTTCGCACCCCCTTTTGGGAGGATCTTTTCATGAGGCATCTGCCTCACTGAAAAGTAATAGAGTCTGTCCTCAGAGTTCGAACACCTGAGGTCATAAAGGTAGCATAGGATTTTAGGTGATAGTGGAGGAAGGCCATTGACCTTGTGGATGAGGGTCAACGAAATCAATGCAGTATATGAATTCGGTGTTAACTGAAAGGGGCTAAACTTTATCTTATTCAAAAAATCAATAATGAAAGGTTGAATAGGGAATCTTAATCTCGTGGAGAGATGTGGGATGCTGATAGCAATAAAGCTACGAGGGGGATGGGTGGTGAAATCGTTAGGAGCAGGGACCATGGCATTGTACCCTTTTGGAACCTGGTTCAATTCAATGGCAGAAGTGACATCTCAGACTCCTATAGTGGATTTGTGATGCTTAAATGCATGATGGTCGCGGTGTTGGCCTAATGCTGTCTTTTGACTTGCATCTCAAATGGACACTTGGGTTTGAAGCGACTCCCCTCCCGCTCGATGTCACAACTCCAGCTTGTCACGCATCTCTCATATCCGAAGATGAATTCGATTTGTTGTCCTCACTCCTAATCAGGTGATGGAGATGTGAATGACCCACTCCTATCTACAAAAGGAAATGAAAAGGTTGATGAGTTCACTGGGAGTGAACCATATCAAAACCAGAACTACTAACGCCCTACTTCATAGACCATGCACACCCTACACCACCGCACCAATAACCTAAACTCCGATAAATGGAGGATATACTCTAGAAGAACAATAAAACCTCAGGTGACACAGACATGTGTTAGGAATCCTAGAATCTACTAGCAACTCGACTATCCTATTTTAATGAGACTAGGCATTTGAGCGGTATCTATTTACCAGCATTAATAATCTCCTAATTAATTAGGCAAGGCTAGGTCCCTAATTTCCTACAAAAAAAGAATAATGTGCAAGACGCAGAGTTAAAGGGCACGTACCATGATTATTGGAGATGGAAAGTCTAGAAGGATTAGGAAATAACTGAAAGAACAAGCGAAAAACAGCAGAAGCTAGTGGCAAAGGAACTATGACGGCGGTCAAAAGGATGGATAGGCTGAGAACACCAGAAGCCTGAAAATTTTCAAATGACTAAGTGAGAGGGAGAAGTAAGACTCTCTCATCTTAAAAAAGAATATGACCCTGCCGTTGGATCAAAAAGGGTGTCAGTTACCCTTGATGGTCCAAAGAAAATAACGGCCAATAAATGATGATTTAGCATATGTGCACTAAAAGCTGAAAGCAATAATTACCAGCCACCATAGGGAAATGAAAACCCATGCATGTAAAATAAATAAGAGAACTAAACAGTCCATCGAGATCACATCTCACGAAGCACTGGGGCAAAACAAACATCTCACGTCTAAGTAATGATTTAAGCAAGCATAGAATTCTTGTATGAGCCGTGTCCAAGTAATGTGCTTGTCCCATACAAAATTCTTGCGTGGAATGACCTTGCGTCCAAGTAATGCATTAATCAGATGTAGAATTCTTGTGCAAGTCAGGGGGCCAGATAAACATCTCACATCCAAGTAATGCATTAGCCACACGTAGAACTCTTGCGCAAGCCGTGTCCAAGTAATGTGCCTACCCCGCACAAATTCTTGTGCGGAACGACCTTGCATCCAAGTAATGCATTAACCATACGTTGAATTCTTGCGCGAGTCAGGGGCAAAATGACTATCTTGCATTCAAGTAATGCGTTAGCCACACGTAGAATTCTTGCACGAGCAGCATCCAGTAATGTGCCTGCCCTGCATAGAATTCTTGCATGATATAACCTTGCATCCAAGTAATGTGTTAACCATACGTAGAATTCTTGCGTGATCCGGCATGACCAGCTGGCGATCTGGCACATATTCTTTAAATAGTGTCTTATTGATTAATGCCAATTAGCTTAAATTCCTTATGATGAAAACCAACTATCCCATTGAATACTTTACACAATGATTGTTAAATTTTAATTTTGTAGGGACAAATCACATTGTTAGGGGCAACTAGCTAAATTGTCCATACACGGACTTAAAGAGACAAAGGGCAGAAACATAATGCTTAAAGCTTCACCAAAAGGCCCCTTTCAAAGAGGTAGGTTTACATTAGGGGAACTAATATACAAAGATAAAGCAAAGGAAAAAAGCTAACAACCCCACAAAGGGAAAGAGAGCCTTTTCTTAGGAGGCAAACTCATATCAAATGAAGTGAGCAGACTCGACTGCTCTTGTTCCCAACCTTCCTTAGCCGGTGGATCATTTTCTGACTCCTTAAACACAGAGCAATTCAAAAGGGGACTAGGAACATAGCTAGCATGGCTGAATTCCATGGAAGAACCATGAAGAAATAATCCAAGATCTATACAAAACTTCCCAAAAGCCAAGAAGAGAAGTTGTACAGGGAAGTTACATACAATAGACTATCCATATCTCCAGAACCTCCACAACAAACTATCCATGTCCTGAAAAGGCTTCTATGGAAGCCAAACCATCAAGGGAATGAAGTGCTTGATCAAAGCAACCATCAAACAACCTCATGAGGAAGAGGAACTTCACAAGCCTTTCTAAATCTGCTCAGATTCATCGAGTGGTCTAAGAGACATTTGGCTACTCTAAATTGAACAATCCAGTAATAATGAATATTGCCACGTTAATAGCTGAGATAATGCACAGAGAAAGGCATGACTTAAAGCACGGGAAATGAAAGCTCAAAAAGATAGAAATGACAACATGGTAGACTGAGTCATCCTACAAGCCGCAAACAAAAACTTTTGACCACTTTTGTCAACTCCCAACCCTCGAAGCGAGCTAAGAGTTAGGGGGCTTGTGTTATATTAATTTTCTAGAAAAGTGTTTTAGGCCGGTCGAGATCCAATAGGAGGCCCAGTTAGTTAGGTCGAACTCCAAGTCAAAACTTGATGTTGCTGAGTGAGGACCCCGGATCGTTGGGTTCAAGTAGGAGGCATCTCACATCTCCTAGAATAAAAGAGCACATCTCAATTGAGGAAACTTCCAACCATTTAGCATGGAACCTATGACCTTTGGAAGAATGACCAAGCGTGAGTGACGAGGCTGGATAGAGCCATCATCTCATTCAACTCACAGCTTGCCCACTTACAACGGTTACCTATAAGGAACCCAGTCAGTAACCTAATGCATCCCATCCTTGCTGACAGCTCAGGCTCCAAACTTACACATCAGCCCCTTGGAATTCTGATAATGATTTGCCTAGCATTAATTATCCAATGCCAAGCATTAAATGCCTGGAACGGTGGAAGTAATCATTTTATTGCTTATGAATTTACACTTGTAAGCCTCCCTTTTTTCTATAAATAGAGGGAAGAGATCACCATATAAGAAGGATCAGATAGATACATGTGAAAACCCTACCGGTATTGAGAGTGAGCACTGTTCATCGATAGGAAACTCCATTATTATATTCACACCCTGTAAAAAACTAATCTCCCCAGAGACCAATAATACATTAACATGGACGTAAAGGCCAAACTGGCTTTAGTCGAACCATGATAAACTCCTGGTGTCGCTGACTCTTCTTCTTCTTTATTACTTCCTTTTGCTGTTCATTGTCTTATTTATCTCGCAGCTAGGGGAAACACTGAATTCAACTAGTTGATCAAATTTTGGTGTCAATAAAAATGAAAATATTTTCCTTTTTTCATTAATAAATCTATCATTCTTCTGTGTTTACCCTCTTTCCATTTTCAATCACATGTTTGTTTGATCTAGAATTCTAAACTCCATATATTTGTGAGGAGATGGATAGACAGTAGATGTGAAAATTTGAATCGTATCATTATTTTTTTTTTTCAATAAAAAATGGTTAACTAAAAACTGAGAGAGAATATGGATCACTCTAAAAAATAAGGGAAAAATTAATTTCCTAATTTTGGTAAAATATAATTCTTATAACTCACCAAATTTTTTAAATACATGAATGACCATCGGGCACAAGTTATATGTTACTATTTTAAAAGCTTAGATGGTGTGTGTATGTAAACTACATGTATTTATGTCTTTGTTAAAATGACACAAGAAATAAGTCTCAGTAACATTATCTGTGTGTGGTTGATTTGAATAGGAGAGAATAAAATAAAACAAAAGAGAAAAACTATTTTTTTAAAATACTCTGTTTTGCTCCTTGATATTTGAGGATAGGGAGAAACTTCTTGAAGCAAGGAATGAAAATTCAAGATTTTTGATTGATTCCTTCATTGTTCTATGAATTATTTATACTACTATTTTCCCCTTCTACAGCCAATACTTGGCTTACAACACCCAAAACCAATTCCTTAATTCAGGGGAAAATTTCCACTAGATACACCTTACCCATAATAGATTAACTAGCCTTACAGCTCATGCTAGAATATACCACCTAATAAGGAACATAATTCCTCCACCAAGAAGGTTTAGTTGTAATGTGAATAGGCCTGGATTCATCCTTTTCTATGATGATATTTTTGGGCTTTAGTTCATTATTCTGCTGGGCTTCACCATTCATATCAACCCCACCTTCTTGGAGAATCACCTTGCCCTCAAGGTGAAGTTCAGGAAACTTGGTAATCAAGTCCTCCCAGTTTTCCCATGATGTCTTCAGGCACTAAACCTGTCCATTGCACTAACACCTTGCAAGTTGATTGATCACCTTCCTTTTCATACTTCTAAGAAAGAATGGCCAATGGTTTAATGAGAGGTTGATTCTATAACAAATCAGGTGGTATAGAAAAGGTATTGATAGGAGTAGGTCTATGATGAGGTTTAAGCATGGAGTAATGAAACACATTATGTATGTGTGCTCCCTAGGGCAGGTTCAGCTTGTAGGCTACTGCTCCTACACGTTCTAACACTTGGAAAGGCCCAAAAAATTTCTTGGAAAGCTTCTGCGATCTCCTTCCAGCTACAGTAGTTTGTCTATACTGGCACAGCTTAACATAGACCTAATCTCCATAATTAAATTCCATTTCAGTTCGATGTCCATAAGCTATTTTCTTCATCCTTTTTTGAGCGTTTGACAGATTGAGTTTGAGAATTTTTAATAACTCCTCCCTGGAGCTACAATCATCATCCACTACCTGTACCGATGCTGAGCCAACTAAATAATGAGCAATATTTGGAGGGGGCCTTCTATAAACTACCTAAAAGGGTGAAAACCCTGTGGAGGAGTGCACATCTGTATTGTAAGCCCATTCTACCCATGGAAGAAATTTGAACCACTATTGCGGTTGGTCATGAACAAAGACCCTCAAGTATTGTTGGAGGGTTTGGTTGACTACCTTGGTTTGGCCATCTCTTTGAGGGTGGTAAGCTGTGGTCAATCTAAGCTTTGTACCATTATGATGAAACAGTTCTTGCCAAAATTTACTGAGGAACAATGGGTCCCTGTTCAACAGCAAGCTTTTGGAAAAACCATGAAGTTTGCATACCATGTTAATGAATAGGTCAGCCACCTTGGTTGCTGAATGGTTGGTTGGGAGGGCGCCAAAATGAGTAGCTTTAGTCAACCAATCCACCACTACAAGAATTACTATGTACCCATTAGATGGTGGAAGACCAGTCACAGAATCAAGAGATAACTCTTCCCATATTAGCTCAGGTATTGGCAAGGGCTGAAGTAAACCCCCTGGAGCCTGATTAGAATGCTTGGTTTGTTGACAAGCAAGGCATGTCTTGACAAATTGGGTGACCTCTTTTCACACGTCATGCCAATAGAAATTGGCCATGAGTCGATTTAAAGTCTTGGCACACCCTTGATGTCCTGCAAAAGGGGTGGAATGGAACTCCTCCATTAGAGGCTGTTTGAGAGCTGAGTTTTTTCCCACAAAATTTTTTCCTCTGTAATAAAGCAAACCATCAATGTTTTTGTAATCTGGATAAGAAGCGGGGTCCTGAGTGACTTGCTATTGTAATTGCAAGAGGTTTGGATCAGTGGCCATTTCCTATTTCAACCTGTCTACAAACACGAAATGTGATACAAAAAGAGTTAAGCAAAGGCCTGATTGTTCTGAGTTAATTCTCGAGAGGGAATCAGCTACCACATTTTCCCTTCCTGGTTTATAAACAATGGTGTAAATGTAGCCCAGTAATTTTGATAAATAGAAATGTTGCTTTGGTGTCTGTATTGTTTGGGTCATTAGATCTCTTATATTTCTTTGGTCAGTCTGAATAATAAACCTGCGCCTTAACAAGTACTGGCACCACTTCTTAACTACCATAATGATTGCATGAAGTTCCCTCACATTAGTAGATGAATTAATCAATTTGAGATAGAATTTTTTGCTAGAGAATGCAATTGGATGCTGACCCTGAGTTAACACTGCCCCCCATAGCAGTCCCTGATGCTTTAGTCTGTAACATAAACTCTTGTTTGAAATTGGTCAAGGCCAGAATAAGGGCTTGAACCATGGACTGCTTAAGGCTGTCAAAAGCCAATTGTGATTCAATGGACCAATGAAAGGCATCTTTTTTAAGTAGTTCAGTTAGCGAAAAGGCTATGGAAGCATAATTTTGGATAAATTTTCTATAAAATCCAGTAAGGCCTAAGAACCCCCTTAATTCCTTAAGAGTATTTGGAATTGGCCAGGATAATATTGCTTCTATTTTTTTCTTATCTGGAGCTACCCCATTCAGTAAAATAATGTGTCCTAGATATTCGATTAAGGATTGACAGAAGACACGCTTAGTCATTTTCAAATAGAAACAAGCATTTTGTAAACAGGACAAGGTGATTTCCAATTGTCGCATATGGGTGTCAAAATCCAGACTATAGAGTAAAATGTCATCAAAAAACACAATAATGAACTTACAAAGATATGGCTTGAATAAGTCGTTCATGATAGCCTAAAAAGTAGCAGGAGCATTGCATAATTCGAACGACATGATGAGGAATTCATAGTGGCCCTCGTGTGTCCTAAACACTATTTTAATGAATGTCCTCCTCTGCCATATGGATTTGGTGATACCCCGATCGAAGGTCCAGCTTCGAAAACCATCATGCTCCATGTAATTCATCAATTAGCTAATCAATGGTTGGAATTGGAAATCTGTCCTTCATTGTTAAAACATTCAAAGTGTAGTAATCCACGCAAAATTGCCAGGAACCATCTTTTTCTCACACTACTAGCATTGGCGCAGAAAAGGCATTTTGACTATTTCTGATAACACCCAAAGTTATCATTTCATTCACCATGGCTTCAATGGCTTGCTTTTAGTAATGGGGGTAACGGTACGATTTCACATTGACCGGGGAAGTTCCTTCAGGAAGGTGTATGTGATGGTCAAATTTTCGTCTAGGGGGAAGATGTTGTGATACAGAGAAGACTTGGCTAAAGCATTAAAGAATGAGGGTTAAAGGGGCGGGTTCGGAAGTATCCACTGGTTCCAGGCTGGATGGCAAATGGTTATCCATAGTCGGTTGGGCTAAGACCTGAAGGTGGTAAAATTCAGCTATGCCTTCAATTGAAATGAGTCTTTTAATTTGGTGAGCCGATACTTCAACTACTTGGGTTGTAGAAGAGCCTGTTAATTGGACCACCTTATTATCACTTATAAACTTCATGGTGAGCGTGTTATAGTCTGTGAGTACTGGGCTGAGGCTCTTAAGCCATTGGACTCCTAACACCAAGTCCGCTCCACTTAAAGGCAAGATGTAGAGGTCCACAGCGCAAGAGTAATTTTGTAATATAAGGCTAACATTTTTGCACATGCTGTTACAAGTCAACTCATCTCCACTTCCTACCAAGACTTTGAAGGATGGGGCTGAAGTGACAGGAAGGCTCAAATATTTTACAATGTGGGCTTGAATAAAATTATTTGTGCCACCACTATCTATTAGTACCTGGACTGGATGTTTGCCAATTTTGCCTTGGACCCTTAGTGTTTTCGGTGTGGATCAGCCATTAATGGATGGAAACTAATCTGGGCTTGTTTGTTTGTATTATGGGGCTCCATAGTTGAGTCAGGTAAAGGATATAGATCTAACCCTGAGACCTCCTTGTTGTCCTCCTCAACCATCAGCAACAGGAATTTTGATTTGCAGTGGTGTCCAGGCCGAAATTTTTCATCGTAGTTATAGTAGAGTCCTTTATCTGTGTGAGCTTGCATTTTAGTTGGAGATAGTCTTTTAATTGGCAAGGATGGCATCTTGGGTAGTGGAAGCAATGGTAATGAGATTGTTTGAGTTGTAGGCATTGGTCGAAAACAAGCATTAAGGTCTCTGAGTTTATCTTCCTAGAGTTTTGCCAAATCGAAGGCATGAGAGAAGGAGAGTGGTTGTAATGCTTGAACTTCACGCAGAATATTTGGCTGAAGGCCGGAGATAAAATAGCTTAGAAGATAAGATGGAGGTAAACCGACTAATCTATTAGCTAAAGTCTCAAACTATGTTTAATAGGTAGCCATAGAGGAGGTTTGTGTAAGCTTAAATAAGGCTGCAGATGGATCCTCAAGCTGAGACAGGGCAAAGTGAGTTTCTAATGCTCGAAGGAATTGAGGCCAAGATTGAAGTTGTTGGTTGGAATACATCCATTGGAACCAAGAGAGAGCTAGGCGATCAAAGTAAAAGGAGGCGATGGTGATTCATTGGTCTTCAGGGGTTTGATGATAATAAAAGAATTAGGTTATCTTGAAGAGCCAACCTAATGAATCTGAGCCATCGAATCTTAGGACTTCGAGTTTGAATTTGGGAAATGGAATGGAGGTACCAGAGGATGAAGAAGTGTTTTTGGGAGAAGTAGGGGCAGAGGAAGAGGTACGGGATTCAAGTTGGTTAAATCGGGTCATCAATTCATCCATGCGTTTATTGAGATTTGCATGGGAAATGGACATCTGGGCGAGGACAACTATAAGTTCATTAGCCGATGGTGGGGAAGGGTGCACTAGAGCTTTGTTCTGCGGGGGTCAGCCATACGTTCGGATGAGAGCACCAAATTAATATGCTCCCTGATATTTGAGGACAGGGAGAAACCTCCTGAAGCAAGGAATGAAAATTCAAGATTTTTGATTGATTCCTTCATTGTTCTGTGAATTATTTATACTA
>JANHAO010010546.1:0-17587 GCA_026873985.1 Saraca asoca
CTATGGATGTTGCTAGCATGATAGAAGAAAACTTAGTATTAGTAATTGCATTCAAAATGTTTATACAATTTACAAATAAGTACAATAGCCCAAAAGATCGTCCTGATAATAGGAGATTGCTTTTGTTCGATGTCCCGTTGGGATAATCCGTGCCGTTACCTGGAGGGTCGCACAACGTAATCACGCAATTGACCCCCTTTAATGAGATCCTCGATAGCGTACCTGAGCGCCCAACATTCTGAAGTGACATGCCCGAATTCATTGTGATATACATAGAATTTTCCCCGGTTGAGTCTGGACTTGCAGGGAGTTTTCAAGGGTGGAGGCTTTCCGAAGTCTTCCTTGTCCCTTTCCATTGCGAAGATTTTATCTTGAGTGTCTGATAAGATGTTATAAGTGCTGTGGCAAGCTTGGGATAAGGGTCATTCGTCCTTGCTCCTTTTAGCAACCTGGCACTCAAGGTCACCATTTTCGGTCCCACGGTTATTTATTTTCCTGTTCAGAGCTGAACCACTTGTTTCGGTTCTCTGCGAGTTGAAAGTCTCATCCCACTTAACTTGTTTCGTGGCCCACTCGTAAAACTCACCCAGGTTACAAACTAGAAACTTGTGCAAGCTTTTGAATAGCTTTCCATCCCTGTGGAGTCCCACCAAGATGGCAGCCAGAATAGCCTCATCCGAGGGTTTCTCAACATTATTGACCTCGTGCCTGAAGTAAGCGAGGTAATCTTTTAGCGCTTCCTGCTTGCCTTGGAAGATCGTAGCAAGGTGGCACGGGGGTGCGAGCTGCTTCTGTAATGCTCGGTATTAATTAATAAACCTTTCTTGGCAGTCTTCCCAACTGCTTATGCTGCGAGTTGGGAGGCTCCTGAACCACATTCAGGGGACTTCACCTAAGGTAACGGGGAAGACACGACATCTGATTATGGAGTTACAGGCTTGTAGATCCATCTAAATGTTGAACAAGTCAAGGTGGTTATGCGGATCGCTGTCTCCGTCATACAGCGGGATGGCTGAAACTTTAAACTTGGACAGAAGGGGTTCCTCTATGATCTTCCTAAAGAAAGGGGTTCGCCCCCTAAAGTGACCTTAGTCATTCTGACTCTAAGGATGCTCCTCCAGATGCCTAACCCTCTGAAGGGGGTCTTCTACCATGACATCCAAGCCCCCTAGTCCTTGGCTAGGGATTCGGTGGTTTAGTTCACTATCCTGGCCATGTGGATGGCGACGCAAGGTCTGCTCTTGGTTGGCTTCACCGAAACCCTCAACCTCGGGTATGACAACTTCAGTTCGCACTTGCACATTCTGGGCCTATGTCTGTACTAATAGTGTGATTGTTTTGGTCAGTTCTCCCATCATGCGCTCAAGCCTCTCTTAGCACTGAAGCCAGGTCTGGGGTTCCTCAACGCCGTTGGCGGCAAGGAGCGATTGTGCTAAGCTGGCTGGGGGAATACCAGTAGCTGCTCTGATGACAGGAGCAATTGACGAGTCTGTTGTTGAAACATGGCCATTGAAGGATGGAGTTGTGCATTCAAGGCCCTGGTGACTCTTCCTTTGGCCATTGCAGCTAAAACGAACTAGAATAGGCGAGATTCCCATAGACGGGGAAAATGTTGATGATGGATTTTGGTAAAGACCCAAACTCCAGCCAACGAGGGACTCTTATGGGATCTCTGGCCTTCGATCAGTTCAGATGAGATAGTGCAGCAAAACAGACAGAGACGAAGGGAAGAGCAGAGAGGAAGGAGGCACCGGTTTAATGTGGTTCGGCCAAATTCAGATGGCGTTGTACGTTATATCCACGGTAGCGTGTTATTAATATGATATTTTTACAATAATTGATCTCTGTTTTGACAGAGTTTTTGATATGTAATCTCAATATCCCTTTATAGAGGGGCTCTTTCCTCATATTTATAGAGGAAAGGAGGCTATAATGGTAATTATATATGCAGTAAATCTATTACATCAACATTTATTGTACAAAACAGGATTTACAGACTAAATCTCCTACTTTCAGTTGCTGCAAGTTGTCCTTTGCAGGCGGGCCCTGCTTGACCGTTGGAGCTAGGTATGACTTAGTCTTCTTTCAGCAAGCTTTCAGGTCGCCAGCTATGCTTCATCTAGCCAGATCGCTTACCCGATCCTGAGAATAGCGAGTTTGAACCCGTGCCTTCAATCGTGAGTTGGGGTCAACGAAGTTGCTTCGTAACACGACAAAATGCCCCTGGATGTTGCTCGAGCTGATCCTTTCGCTGGTCTCGATCTTCTCGTGAGCACTCTCGACCCTAACCAATTTTTGCATATAATAATTTGCAAAGGGAATCTATTGAAAACTGAACTTTTTAATTATTCTCTTATGAATAACCAATCCCATTTTCAGTAAAATCATCATGAATTTAACGTAGAAATGGCTATATTATTTGTGTAGATATGGCTAGTGGAGAGAAAACTTCATTGAAGCTCTTAGAGTGAAGCTTCGAATCCTCTACTAGAAGAAACCACGTCTTTGCATTGTGCATACTTTGGTTTAGCCACGTGTGTGGACTTTCCTATGGACCTGGTTGGGATTCGGTAAACCCTTTTCCAACCTAAAAATTTCAAATAAGATTTAGGACTACAAACAATTTTTTAATACGGGTGAACTACAAACTTGCCCTTGTATAAAATGGGGTGTGTGTTCAATTATTAATATGAAGATATGATGCGTGCATGCTTTGTTTATCGTTGAATTGAACTTAGTTTCAATTCTTGGAAGATTTTATTTATTTTTTATTTGACTTTGATTTCAAATTTTTATATGCAAAAGTTTAGCAAATTAATTACTCCAACAATAAAAAAAACACCCAATTTCATATAAATAAAACATAAAATTGAGTTTGAGTTGTTTTTCACGAAAATCTCACAGTACATGGCTCAAAAGAAAAAGATATTCATATATATATATATATATATATTGTAATTATTTGTTTAAAATATTTTCTTTTTTTCTGTAATTTTTCATGGAAAGATAAATTCCATTTTATAAACTTCATCTACAGAGTTGCTTAGTTTATGTACTTATTACACTGTATAAAATTATTTTTAAAAAAGTTATAAATTAGGTTTAATTATATATTTTGTTCTCATAATTTGTTTTGATATATAATTTTGTAATCACGTCATTATAATTTGTTTTCATTTATAATTAATTTCTGATTATTATTTATTTAAAATTTTCTGTTAAAATTTATTTTATATATTAAATAATTGTTTATGTGTCTAATTTAAAAGTGACATGGTATTATAGAAACATTAAAACATCAAAATGACATGATAAAGCACCTTATGACTTACACATAACAAGATTTTTGCAGTAAACTATGGTGTTAAGACATATGAAAATATTCATGATTTATTTAAAATGCAAAGTTTGATAATTCATTTTATGAAAGAGACACTGTATTGTACAAAAGAGATGTGTGATTATTATTTTTTTAATAATTTCAGTGGACAAAGGTCATTAAGATATATTGAATGTCATTAATTTGGATGATTGAGTTTTCTTATTGAGGTTCATACGGTAGAGATGAACCATAAACCCAGTAAACCAATGAGGTCTTGCTTATCAAACTTCATTAAAGTGAATTATTACCATAAAACTGCAGCGATCTCTTAAAAATAGAGTAATTCCTTAATTTAATTACAATGTATTCACCTATCTCACGTTGTCATTGAAGAAGTTGCTTAAGATTTCTTAGTGATTTTTCCCAAGTTTCTACAAATAAAACCCGGCCCATTCTACAACCCAACTGCAAAAAAGGAAGAAGAATAATGGGAAATCAAAAAATGATTTAGTGAAATCTTTGTCATATACAAATTAGGTGGTAATTTGTCATGTTATTTTGATATTTTAATATTTCTATAATGTCTCATTACTTTTAAATTATATATAAATAATTTTTATCATGTAGGATAAGTTTTAATGGGAATATACGAATAAATAATGATAAAAAATTAAATATAAATAAAAATAAACTATAAGAATTTGATTATAAGTATATCAAATATAAGAATGAAATTATAAATTAAAGTAAAATTAAGGGATGAAATATATAATTAAATTTATAAATTACATAAAGAGGGGAATTTTTTTTTTTTGTTGCTTAAAGAGTGATTTTAAGGCACTAATTAACTAACTAGCTAAACATTTCTCTTTTGTAATTAGAAATTGGTCAAACCTCTCATGCAATAATCCGTTTCAAAATCCCAGGTTCCCATAATTCTATTGCATTAATGTAAAGAAGACTTACGGTTCTTTAGTCAACAAAGCATTCAATTCACTTTCCCATACATTTTCGGGCTGTTTCGGAAGCTGCTTTTTTTTTTGTTCAAAAATCATTTTTTTATTTTACAAAAATAAAAAAATTTATTTCATAACCTATTTTTAAAAATTATTTTCTAAAAGTGTAATTAAAAAATAATTTTAAAAAATAGTAAAATAATATTTTTTTTATTTTTGTAAATAATTATTTTCAAATTTTTTTCAAAAATAAGAAGAATATTTATTTTTATTAACGATAAAGTTATAAATAATATTAAATATATTTTTTTCATCTTTAAAAATAAAAAAATATTTATTTTTAAAATTTAAATTCAAACAAATTTTTTATTTTTTAATTCTAAAAAATTATTTTTAAAAAATTATTTTTAAAAATAATAAAACAAAAATACTTGAAAATCACTGTAACTAAGTTTACGCAGTTGCATTTTATTTTGCCCACTTTACCGACTTTTTGTCTGAGAGAGAACTACTCATTCTAGAAAAAGTTCTTTAAGTACATTAAATGTACTGCATAAAATTATTAATTATTTGATATATATATATATTAAATTATATTTTATTGTAATCCTCATATTTATATAGTATATGTTAAATTATATATTACTATATTATTCTTTTAAATTTACTTAATGCATATAATATAAATGTATAGGCTATAAATAAGAAGAGTTATTTCTATTTTCCTCTTTAGAATTTGAAATATTATCATTTTTTTTATTAATGTTTGAGAAAATATCAAAATATCCCTTACTTTTTGATCTATTATCATTTTCTCCTTTGACCTTTGAAGATTTTATCATTTTTCCCCTTCATGTTTGAGAAAACATCAAAATATTCCCTGTTGCTAAAATCTTTTTTTAATTTTATTTTTTATTTTTTTAAAAAGAGAAGAAAATAAAAAAATAAAATAAAAAAGAAAAAAATTTCCCAAAAAATTTGAAAAATAAAAAAGGAAGAAATAAAGTTTATGTAAAATAATTAGATAATATGTTACAATTAATTATATTATATATTGACTATAATTTTAATAAAAAATAACAAACAAATTTCGCAAATTTTTTAATTTTTTAACTTTTTAAATTTTTGTAAATTTTTTGCTAAAATTTTTTAATTTTTTTTTTCATTTTTTTAATAGAGTTGTAGTTGCTGTTGGAAGCAACAAGTAGAGGAAATAGTAAGTTGAAGGAGGAAGTAGGGAGCAAGACGTAGAGGAATAATCTAACCTATATATTAAAGAAAAAATTGATCTTATCTTGTACTCTTTGCCAGAATGAAATAGCCTTTGAACCTACCTCGTAAATGAAAATTAAAACTCGTCTAAGGGTGAGACGGCCCTAGAGCCTACCTCGTGACAACGAGAAACAAAAACGAAATCGAGGGTGAGACGACCTTTAAGCCTACCTAGTAACGAAAAACTAAAAATCGTCCGAGGGTGAGACGGCCCTAGAGCCTACCTCGCGACAACAAGAAACAAAAACGAAATCGAATGTGAAACAGTATTTGAGCCTACCTCATAACAAAAAACTAAAACTCTTCCGAGGGTGAGATAGTTTTTTCTTTAATATATATATGGGTTAAATTCTTCCTCTGCGTCTTGCTCGCTACTTTCTCCTTTATCTCACTATTTCCTCTGCTCACTGCTTCCAGTAACAACCACAACTCTATTGAAAAAAATGAAATAAAAAAGAAAAAGATTAAAAAATTTTAGCAAAAAATTTATAAAAATTAAAAAGTTGAAAAAATAAAAAAATTGAGAAATTGAGAAATTTTTTTTTATTTTTTTATTGAAATTATAATCAATATATAATATAATTAATTGTGACATATTATCTAATTATTTTACATAAATTTTATTTCTTCTTTTTTTTATTTTCTAAATTTTTGGAATTTTTATTTTATTTTTTAAAAATAAGAAATTTTAACAGTAAGGAGTATTTTGATATTTTCTCAAACATCAAGAGGGAAAATGATAGAATCTTCAAAGATTAATGGAAAAAATGATAATAATTCAAAAAGTAAGAGGTATTTTGATATTTCCTCAAACATCAAGAGGAAAAATGATAATATTTCAAATTTTAAGAGGAAAAATAGAAATAACTCAATCAAGAATTTCTCTTGGTGATTGCATTCTCATGCCAAACAGCATCCAGCAATCAACAAATATGTTCTGAAACATGGTACACACAAATATTAAACCTCATTGGACAATCAAGATAAGCAGAACAATATGAATTGCTCAAAAGCCTCTCCTTGCGTTCTCATTTTTGTACCACATAATATTATCAATTAAGATCCCTTGTTGAAAAGATATATGTTTTCGGTCCTGCGCTTTGGATCTAACCACACATCAAAATTTTGTTCATTTTCTTAGAACCATACTGGCATAATTAGATATGACAAATTTTAATAATTTGATACTTGATTTTATTAGGCACTAGCAATTTAGTTTCCAATCAATGCATGTATGTGTTATTCGTCATCAAAATTTGAATTGTTTAAACAAAATGATTTCTTCGTTCTGATTTTATCTCGAGAGTTAATACTACAGTTGACAAGAACAAAGATTCTTTATAGTCTCAAAATTTTTAAAATACACAATTTTTTCTATGATTTTTGAAATTTTGCAAAAAAAAAAAAATCACATATAGTCCCAAAAATCAAAATAACTTCATTAAAGTTCTCAACGATTTATATTTTACCTCCTCCAATAATGTACTTCTGATTTTGTGTTGACTGTTAAGATTAATTAGTTTATGTGTTTGTCTCTGTGGCATGATAATTATGATTAAATTGCATAATCATACATGCAAAAAATTACATAATATATGTTGGTTAATATAACAACACATCTAACATTGTGCTTTTTTTGGTTTTGAAAAAAATTAGAAGTAACATAGGTTTTCACAACTTTTATGAGTTATTTTTAAAAAAAAATTATGTACTAACTGTTAATTAATGAAAATTAAGAAAGATAACATGTATAATTTAATCTATTCTAAATTTTTATATAAAAATATTAAACGAGTATTATGGTTCTTTGGACTGAAAAGTCAAAAAAACCAATTTGTGGGTTGTCTGTCTTAATTTGTTTGTACTGCTGTGTGGGCAGTCAAATTAGTTGGTCTGTGTTGATAGGAGAAGAAGGGCTCTCAGGGCCCTACTCTCAGAGGCCTCCCAATCATTTCACTCTCTCCACCGACAACAGCACCTCTACATGTTCTTTTCTACCTCTGAACAGCAAAATCTGCCTGTTATTCTCCTACACTCAACGCCACGTGTCAATCATCGACGGCTCATACCCTTTGACCTAGATGGCTATAGTCAAAAACCCTAACTCTCTTGCCCATTGAACGGGACCTTTCTTTAATTTTCTTTGACTCAAATGATGCAGTGCCAATATTATTTCTGAGACTTTTTATTTTAATATATGGTGAGCGCTTTGTCATAAAAAAATAATATTTTTTAAGATAAATAAAAGAATTAAAAATTAAATAATTTTGACTATAAAATAGTTATATTTTATTATATTATTCTTTATTAAATTTTAATAAAAAATGAATTAGAATAAGTGAATATAAGATAATAAAATTTCATCTTATGGAGCAAGTGAATCAATAATATTAGTTTGATTTCAATTAGGCTAAATGAGTGACATGCACGTTTAAAATAGATTTGATATTTTCATTTTCTATTTTTACATGTTGCTATTATATTAAAAAAGATAAATATAATTTTTTTTAAATTTTATTGTTTATAAAAAATATTTTAAATTAAATTATACATAAAATTTTTATATCCATCTCCTAAGAAAACGGAAAAAAATAAAATTCGTTTGAAATGGTTTGAAATAAGTAAATAATACATGTTTGCGCGGCTTAAAATAATTGAGTGTCTGTTTGTTGTTTCTATGATATATTGAGTCTAGAATCAATTATTTTGCATTATACCAAACAAGTTATCAGTTTTACAGTTTAGGAAATAAAATGAGTCCATATTAATTATAATATTATTAATCAGATAATTTATAACTGCTCTATTTATCTTGACCTTTATACTTTTTAGCATTAAAATAATGTTCATACATTTTAATTGATCCTCCACTTCTGCTCTTTCCTTTTCCCATGTATGTCTTCTTCTGTTGTTCACTTTACCTTTTTCTCTCCTTTTGAAGCCCTTCTCCTCCTCCTCCTACTTCTTCTTCTTCTTCATCGATCTTTTTCATCTTCTTCAGTAATATTTGCCTTTTCTTTTGTCGGTATCTTCCATGGCGGTTTTACCTAGAAGCTCTTCCAGCTTGGAATTAACCATTTCTGTGCCTGGGTTTGCTTCTTCACCACCTCTTCCTTTGTCAGGTAAGCTCCATATACATATCTCTCTCTTTCCTATCATCAACATCTTCTTTTTCTAAAAAAAATTCACAGTACTGTTCTTCTTCTTGCAGTTTAATTTCATGGTAAGTCTTCTGACTTTAATTTCATTTTCAGAGTTGTTTCCATCGCAAAGTGGTCCCTTTGTGAATATATCCGCTTTTTTTTTTTTTTGTTTATTTTCTGGTTTTATATTATCTTCACCTCTTTTCTAATTTTGTTAAAGATAAAAATAAGATAAAGTCATTATCATATACCTAGAATTTCTGCCATAGGTTCTTAACTTTTCTATGGGTTTTTCTCTCTCCTACTCTTTATAATTTGGACTTCTGGAGAATAATTTAGCAAGATCACATCTTTAGAATCTTATTTAATAATACTACTGGATAGAAAATGAAGTTTGATAGAAATCTTGGAATTGCATATATTTATATAGAAGTTTGAAGACAGTGTTTTGGTGAATACAGTGAAAGAGTTAGATATAAACCAAGTGCCATCAGGAGAAGAAGAATGGATGACAACAAACATGGAAGAGATTGAAGAAGAAAGCAGCAACGGGGGGCCTCCACGCAAGAAACTTCGTCTTACAAAGGAGCAATCTCGTCTCCTTGAAGAAAGCTTCAGACAAAACCACACTTTAAACCCAGTAAACATCGACACACACCCTCTCTCTACTTTATAATCAGTTTCAAAGAAAGAAAATGAACCAGAAAGTTGCAAAACAAGAAAAATAGTTTTCATTTTCATTTACTGGTATCAGTCAATAATTTGATTTAGATTGATGGGGTTTTTTACAAGATCAATCTAACCAGTATCATTCAGATAATTTTCTTATCATTTATTTTCTCTATTTTTTTTTCCAAAGAAACCATTGATATGAATACATTAATGGGTCGCTGCCATATATTCATTTTGTTATGTTCATTTATTATGGTGTTTAATGAAAGAGTTTACTTTGTTGGCTCTACAGAAGCAGAAAGAGACTCTGGCAATGCAGTTGAGTCTGAGACCAAGGCAAGTGGAGGTTTGGTTTCAGAACCGTAGGGCCAGGTATTGTATATTTGCACTGTGACTAATTAAGGCTATATTTCTTGATTAATGCCTTATATATATATATATATATATATTATCTCTCTTCAAATATTAGAACAGTATAAGAAAACGTTGACAGAATAATAATAATAATAAAGCCTGAATCCGATTCAATATGTACAATAATTCGTACTATTCAAACAGTAGATAGTGAAAACTCTGCAGCTTTGGATTGCATTAATTCATTTACATATGGCATTTAAGTTATTCTTTAAATGTTGCTCAACGATTTGGTTCTCTCGAAACTTAATTAATTCCACCCTCTTAGTACTCTTAATGTACTATACATTTAGGCTAAAAAAATCTAGATCATCAAGTTAAGTCGATGGAAAATTGATAGGATTAGGGCAAAGTTGTTGGGTTTTAAAATTTTCATGTAAAACAAATATGAAAAAGGAGAAAAAAAAAAGGGGGAACTTTTTCAATATCTTATGGTCATTGTCTTCCTTAGCATATAATAATCATAGAAATGAACAAAACATTTCTTCTTATAGAAAGATTTATTTTTATGACTTATTTATTTAATTTTGATTCAAGGATTATTAGGGTTTCATAATTTAATGATCATATATGATCCATGTTAAAGATATGAAAATTATAAATTTTATATCGGTAAATTATTTAATATATGTAATATTTTAATTCCAATTTAAAATATTAAAATCAACATTGGATCACTTCACTAAAAATAACGAAAGATTATGAAAATATATCATAAAACATGAAAATTAGTAGATGAGATAATTAGTGACGAGGAAGTAACATAATGATGGAGTTATGGCAAAATTTGTGTGTAGTGAAAAAACAGAATGATGAATGTCGCAACTAAAGTGGACAAGGTCATAATGATGGCACCGCATTTATGGAATTTTTTTTGGCCTCGTGTGCTGCTCCGATCATCACTCGAATAAGTGCTTCTTTGACCATTTGCTTCTCTTCCTTTAGACCAACCCATGCATTTTCTCCTTTATTATTTTAAATTATATTTCATTTATTAATTATTATCTAACGTTCCACAATTATGGCACGTTTGCTTTCAACATCAAATTATTATAAAGCTTTCAGAGTTTTTTTTGTTCTATTTTTTTGGAATTTTAGTACCCTGAAGACCTCAACGGACAGTGGGAAATTAATTATATATAGGAGGAAGTTTAAAATCTCATACAATGTTTATTATAAAAAAAAAATTTATAGATGAGAAAATCACAAAACACGCAGATATTTCATATTTTCATACATTTAAATTTATATTTTGCTATTACACCCACATGAAATTATATTAGTATTTTATATAATTTAACTATACCGATAATATATAAAATTAAAATCTTTTTTAATTAAAGTCTAAAATGAGAAAAAAAAAATCTTGCATGCATATTGTGTAGCAGTCCATATCAGGGAGCGAAAATATATTAAAAAAAGAGTTAATAATATATAGAAAAGCAGTAAATAAATAGAACTATGAAAATGGCAGGAGCAAGCTGAAGCAGACGGAGATGGAATGTGAATACTTGAAGAGATGGTTTGGATCACTGACGGAGCAGAACCGAAGGCTACAGAGAGAAGTGGAAGAGCTAAGAGCCATGAAAGTGGGACCACCCACAGTGATATCCCCTCACAGTTGTGAGCCACTGCCGGCATCAACCCTAACCATGTGTCCTCGCTGCGAGAGAGTCACCACCACCAATCCCGACAGGGGCCCCACCAGAACAGCCACCGCTGTCGCCTCTGCCGCCACTTTGTCCTCTAAAGTGGCGACGCCCAACCTCGCATCCCGTCAACCTTCGGCGGCTTGTTAGCCAAGTTGTAAAAGAGAAAAGTGATTAGAAGAAGAATGTTTGTATATTTTTACAAGAAAATTAAGGTGTTTGGGAGGGAGGAATCAATGTATGGGGCTTTTATCGAACGTTGTCGTTTTTCTATTTATATATTCTCTTCGTCCTTCTAGACAAGATAAAAGAACATATCTTTTTGTTTTCTAAAAGGTTGGTACAGAATAATTTTTGGCAGATGCTGCTCAACGTTCAACAGCTATATTAGATCTGGACGTGCTTTGTGTGCATGTAGTGTACTCACACGTGAGTGAGTAGAAAGCGTGAACATATGTAAGATTCATCTTTCTTAACGGGATAATTGTGAGAACACATTTTATATAGCAAAATTTTAAATAAAAATAATTATTTGACAAGTTTTTTTTAAAGAAATTTTTAGAATTCATTTACAATTTGTCTTTCAAAATTAATTAATTAAATTGTAATTTTTTCAAAAATAATTATCTAACAAGTTATTCAAATAAGTCCTTAGTCTCTTGTACTAGAATTAGAAGTTTCATCCCTACTTTGCCCACTTAAAAATTTGTATTATTTTATTGAAGTTATGATAAATAATTATTTTTAAATATATTTTATATTAGTCAGTAATAGTTTGTTTTTCTTCAGGAAAAATATAATTGAAAAATATATTTTTTATATTAAAAAGTTGAACATAGAAGCAAATATAAAAAGTGTTAATTGTCGGGGGTTTTACAAATTACAAATAAAATTTTTTGGGTTTTGAAATGTAGGCGCATCTAAAACACACAGAATTATGATCATGTTTGCTGTGAAAATTTTATAAAATGGAAGTCGTTCTGAGTTTGTATGTCACGTGCACTGCAAGTTATCACATTTGCTGTAAACATTTTTGATAGAGAATATTATCAATGAACAAGAGAGTACTTGCCTTGAGGGACTTTCGTCAAAGTTATCTTTATAAAAAAATAGATACATTTTTTAGTCCTTTTGCATAGTTAAAGTTGTAATTTTATCTCTTTATTTTTAATTTAAATAATATTATTTTCATTTTTCTAATGTTTTAATTAGTTTTTTTTTTTGGTACAATTTTTATTTAAAAAAATATGAAACTTATTGAGTGGACACTTGCATAACACATATATTGACATAAGTTGAATTATTTCTATTTGTTTGCTTTGAGGGAACTTTTTCCGGTTCTTCTATAATGGTTTTGCAAATTGAAGATAGTTGAAGAAGTCGGTATCAAAACAAAACAATTCGGGTATAATTTTTGGATTTATTGGCCTCTTAAGTGCAACTAACATGAGTAAGATTAAGGTATTTTGACTCTTTCCTTTCGCACTACATCCATATAAATAAAGCATATACTATATAAATATATATCGATTAAATAAGAATTCACTTAATAAATTTCATTTTTTTTAAATGAAAGTTGGATAAAAAGAATTAATTGCAACATTAAGAAATGAATGGAATATAACATTGTTCAAATTAAAAATAAGAGAATAAAATTATAATTATTAACAAAATTTGAGAACTAAAATAGTATTTGTACCTTTATTAAAATTTACTATAAAATTATTTAGTAAATTATAACACTTTAGTTACATTCATAATTATTGTAATTTCGTTTATCATATATAGATAGCATCATCATAATAAACACTACTTGTGATTCTGCATGACATTATGAGGTAGTATTACGATAATAGTCACTAATCATTCATAATTTCTGGAACGAGAAAACAATAATAATAAAAAGAAAAAGGACAAAAAGGAGAAGTGAACATATTCAAACTTTTTTTTTCAAATTTTATAGATATAAAAAACCTTTGGAGATAGAGAAATAAACTGCACGAGCTGTTGTTTTTCTTCAACCAAAAAGAAGAAACAACCCATGGACGAGTGCATATATTCCCAAAGGAAAAGGGACAACGTAGAATGGTTTTTCTGACACAATCCTCTCACATGTATATAATTTCTCAAAGGATTTGGATGTAAAAGTTGATTCAATGGAAAAAATAGTCGCTGTGAAAGCGGTGTGCAAAAAGTATCATGACACCAAAAGTTGTCAGCAGCTCAAATGTCAATACAATTTATTTAATAATAACTTCATCAACTTAAATTAAATAGCATAGTTTAACCAGTTGCAAGAAAATAATAATAGCTAATTGTACAGCCACTATTGCTGCGAAAGTTATGAAACCATTTCTTTTTCTGCTATATCTGATGTGGTCAAGCTGGTCACTGTTAAGATAACGTTTCCTTTGTATAATCTTTCATATTTTTATATTTTTAAAAATATTTTAATATTTTAAAATAATGTTAGATTTCTTTGATTTAAAATTTAAAAAAAATTATTCAAAAAAATTATTAATCTAATATTCTCAAAAGAAGATAGATATTTTATATTCACATAACATATATAAATGTTTTAATCATATAAAAAATTATTTTATCAACATTTTCAATAATGTGTTATCATCTCAATTTATTATCATCCACTATTATTGAATATCTCCTACTATCGTTTATTATTGTTGACAACTACCCACTATCATTCACTATGTCTATTGCTCATCGCCCATTAATGTTGATCACCAGCTAATACCAGCAATTACTGTTGACTATCATCTATTTATCACTATCCATCATCGTTGATCATCACCCATCATCATTTATCACCATTTACTATTACCTTTTATTATTAAATACCACACACCACCTTTGATCAATCAATTTTTCCATGTTGATTATTCCATTCTCAAAGAAAATACTTTTAATAATTTAACAATATAGTTAAAAATATATAACTTAATTAAAATATAATATTATAATATTTTTAAAAATCTTTTTAATTAAATCAAATATGATAATATAATCTTTCCGAGTATTACATTCTCAGGAATATTAAGATTCCTAAGAATATATGATGCCATCTATATCTAAGTATTTTCCTACACTCTTTTAAGAAATGAGCAGATACATTTGCAAACTCAAGCCAACAGGAAACAAGTGGAAGAATGTTGAGACTTTAATTAGTTACGCAAACAGCATACGTACAAAAGCTTCTCAACAATTACCACATCAAGATACTGAATGTCAGTAAAATTTTGTAAATTTTGCTCTTGCATAAGTTGAATATTAGTCATGAGGATTTCAATGTCTTCTGTGTATTTACCACATAATACAGCTTCCTTCCTCCAGTTCCCACGCCAGGCATTGAGGTGTCATCAAAAGGAGATATACCCATAAATACAAAAATGGGCTCCTAAAGTCGGCAAAATTCAAAGACATGCCCATGGTATCAAAATAATAATGCAGATCAATTACAGGGCACTTATCGACAAGAGCTCTGAAGCCACAGAAATTACATGTCAATCAGTCAGATTTCATTTATGAGCAAGGCCACAAAAATCACCATCTCTCAATGAATAGTACAATGTCGGAGCAGGGTGAAGGTCACAATGTAGAAGTCCAAGAAAATCATCAGTAACTCTAATCATCATCACTCTTGTCCTGCTCTTGATCTTCAAACAGGTCTTCGGGAGGGTCATAGACAATCATACCAGGGAAAAGCTCTAAGAAGTCATCTTTTACGCTCTCCCTTAATTCCGGGTATGGGATAAGTCCCTTCAACATCACTCGAAAGGGTAATGACAGAGGAGGATCAGGAGATTGTCTCATTTCTTCATATATGTCCATTGCCTCAGAAGGCAATCCATTATCTAGAAAAACTCTAACAATGTCTCCAAATGTATGCTGATCAAATAGAACTTCCTCTCTCTTTAAATCTTGCCAAACCCTTTTCGTTTCTTCCACCCTCTTGTTTCTTGCAAGCATCATCAGCATGTCCCTGTAAAAGAACATGTCTGGCCGGTACCATATTTCTTTGCGCACTACTTCATACAACTAAAAAATTAAAAATTCGTCAACAAAAGCATATGGCATAATACATAACAACCATCTTGTTATGACTTATTTGATAAAATAGTTGATGAATAGTGTGAATAAAACAGGCCCCATTTTTCAAATGAATTAAAAATCAACACCAAGAACTCAGTAGTTCAAATTACTTTTGAAAGTTGAAAGAAGTTTTGGTCGTAACAGTCATTTGCTCTTCAGTTCAGCTTGAATTTAAACCAAAATTTTTCTTCACCTTATGGTTACTAAATTTAATTACTTTGTTTTTCTTCTTGGATGAGGAAAAAAAATATAGGTACTTGTTGAAACATCTAACTCAAAGCTTGACTAACCCAGTCAACAGGCCAAACTCCATATAAAAGTAGCTAAACATAGTTAACATTTTCCCTCAAAATTCACAAACGTGTGCACATTGCACCCACATAGGTACAAGATAGCATTCAATATTTCCTGCATTTAACCAAAAATATTTGAGGACAAAAGGAAAAATATGCATGCACGTCAATGCATTATAACCTGTATGGGAACCATATCTGATTACAGTAAAATAGCAAATTTCTTTTCAACCTACTTACAATTATGTAATAATCAATGTTAGAAATAGAGATATAATATATGACTAATAAGTCATTAGGTTATTTAGTTAAACTATAATACTAAAAATAAGTGATAAGTTTAGATGAGTTATAGACTCTATATAAATAGAGAAGTAGGATTAAGTCTTTCAATGTAATTCAACAGTTTTTTTTTTTATTCAATTATATTATTTGTGTTCTCTCTAAACTCTCTCTAATCTTTCTCTACTTTTTCTTCAGCACGTCTAATTATTTTTTCAACATGATATCAGAGCAGTATTATCTGTCTTAAAACCTTGTGGGTTATACTACTTCTAACAGCCTCCAAGAGGTTAAATTGTTAATGTAGAATTTAGGTTTAATTTTTTTTTTTAAATTGAGTTATTTGATTTTGTAAAAAAAAAAAAAAAAAAGAGGAAAAAATTAAGTTGTTGTTCTAGTAGATTTTCAAGTTTATTTATTTTTCATTGTTATTGTTGATTGAGTTTTAGTGAACAAAATAATGAAAAAAAAAATAAGAGAGTAGAAAAAAAAATTTCTAAGTTAGAAGTTAGGTTTTAATTGCAACCCAAGGAGTGTTTGGTGATCGCGGTACTTTCCAACAAAGGCAATGACTTGACAGAACAGAAATAGAGACTCCTTTCTAATGTGATGTTTCTAGGCAACTCTAATTTAATGTTGTTTGATGTGTTGACAGTGGAGTTTATTGTGTAGTCCTCTAGAGTTTGTTTCTGGACTGGTAGAGGCGTAACCTGGTAAGCAATTACGAGAAGTAACTTTTTCAGCAATGTTTGTGGCTGACAGCAATGGCTCGGTGCCGAAAAGGTGTTAGTCTAGTTTTATGTCTTACGATTTTGTGAGGGTGGCATAAGATGTCATTATTTGAAGACCTTCCCAATGTTGTTTAGTGGTAAACTTTCAGCTGTGATTCTTGTTAGAGCTCTAGCAAACTGAAAATAGATTGCATCAGATCTTTCCAAGCTTATTGAAGGCTTAAATCTTGTTGGTTGTATTTGGTGACGATAAGGAAGTAAATGTAAATTGTAAGAGTGATTCTGATAGAGATGGTGTTAAGCTAAGTGAGTCAAAGTTGAATCGGGCAAGTTAGTGCTGAGTCCAAGTTGTTTGACGAATTTTAGTATTTCTGTTTAACGAATTTTGGTGCTTTCATATGATTTGGATGACTCTTTGGTGAATTTTGGTGTTTCATGTGATTTGGAACATTATTTGGTGAATTTCGGTGTTTCATGTAATTTGGAGCACTATTTGGTGACTTGCAATTTTTGGTATTTCATGTGATTTAAAACACTGTTTAACGAATTTCAGTGCCTTCATGTAATTTGGAAAACTGTTTGGCGAATTTTGGAGCCTGTTTGGAAGTATTTTCAGATGTTTTTATTTTATTATTTTTTAAAAACAGTTTTTAAAAACTATTTTTTTAGAACAAAAAAATAAAAAACTTGTTTGGATGTAAATTTTGAAAACAAGTGTTTTCTTTATTTTTTAAGATGAAAAA
>JANHAO010010547.1:0-17576 GCA_026873985.1 Saraca asoca
ATGTCCCAAATATCTATATAAAGGAAGATGTCATTAAGAAAAAAAATAAGTTCACTTACAGGTCATAGTTAAATGGATGAAATCAACTATTACCTCTCAAAAGGGTACATCCACTAATATTGTATTGGACCTCCCAAACGTAGTTCATTAACTAGATGAACACACAAATGAACCATAATGATAAAGAATGATGGGGGAATAACATCTCAAAATGACAAAGTGTAAGAATAATTTAATGTTAGACATTCTCGTGGTCAACAAAGTTGAAAATTTTACTTTATATTTGTTTGAAATATGAGCTTAACTCAACCAACACTATAGTTAATTTGTCTAGCAACACATTATGTATTGTAAAAGGTAGTAATTGCTCTATAAGTATATGACAATCATGGCTTTTCAACCTAAACAACTTTCATTGTTTTAAGTTGATATACTTAGAAATATTGCTTGAATATCCATTAGGCATCTTCATATTCTTCAGTCCTTTTAAGAATGCATCCTTCATTGTGTTTGACATTGTAAAAAGACATGGCTAGTATTTTCCTTTATCATTAGACCACAAGTCCCTTCCTATACCCATTACCTAAAGGTCTTTCTAAGCATTGATATGGTCTTTTGTCCTCTCTGTCTCATTCAATAATGTGTAAATGAGGTTGTCACATACATTTTTCTTAATATGCATGACATCAAGATTGCGATATAATATATTAGTCTCCCAATATGGAAGTTGGAAGAATATAGGCTTCTTCTTTTATACTTGTGAGTTCACCTCATTATTATTTCCACAAGCTTACTTCCCTTTAGCATCCTCTTATATTGGCTTTCCAAATGTAATATTAATATTCTCTACTTGTCTAAAGATTTCTGTGCCTGACAGTGCTTTTGAAGAGTTTCTAAACTCCTGACTCCTATCAAATCGAAGCTTCATTAACTGAAACTTATGATTTGCTCCAAGAAAATGGCTATGCCCCTAAAAACACCATTTTCTACTAGGAGGCAAATGTAGTGGAACTAAATTGAAGTTACAAGTTGGCCAAGTTAATCAAGTGTGTGTATTCTAGCCAAGCAGCATACCAAGCCCTAGGAAATCAGTAATTGTCCACATTAGTGCTACCCGCATTTTGAACATTTCATGCATTGAGACATCATAAGTGTCCACACCCTCCATCCATAACTCCTTTAACTCTTTTAGAAGAGGTTGCAAATAGACATTAATGTCATTCCTTAGCATTCATTTACTTGGAATGATTATCGAGAGAATGAAAGAAGTTGGCTTCATATACATCCACAATGACAAATTGTATGGTATCAAAATTATAGGCTAAATGTTGTAATTAGTACTCATGTTCTAAAAGGATTGAATCCATCAATGGCTAGACCTAGGCAAACACTTCGAGGATCCAAAGAAAATTCTGGGTGAGATGCATCAAACTTCTTCCATGCTTTAGAGTCTATTGGATGCCTTATCCAACCATCATTACAATTCTTAGTTACATGCCAACTCATATGCTTAGTCATTTTAATAGACATAAACAACCTTTGCAACCTTTGTTTAAGTGGAAAGTAGTATAGCACTTTTACAGGTTGTTTCTTTTTCTTACTAATAACCTTTTCCTTCCATCTGGATGTCTGACATTTCTTACATGTTTCCTTATTCTCGTCTTCACCCTAATACAACATGCAATCATTTGGACAAGCATATATATTAGTGTAATTGAAACCAAATTTGGTGATAGGTCTTTTAGCCTCGTACAAAGAACTAGGTACCTTAGCATGCACGAATGCATCCTTCAATAATTCCAAGATCATTGTCATAGCTTTATTTGTCATGCCACACAAGCACTTGATGTGGTACAATTTTATTAGAAAAGATAGTTTGGAGTACTTTGTACACCCTTTATAGAGTTCTTGATTTCCATCGTTAAGTAACTCGTAAAAATCAACAGTGACTTTATCCATTGTCTATCCTTGCATCTCATCATTATTACTAGCATCTTTATCAAATGAGTTAGCCTTGTTGTCATCGTGCAAACTATAGAATCCAAATGCATCATTGATAATATCTTCTAAAGGATATTGGAGACTTATATTTTGGGAAGTTTCAACCACATGCACTCTACTAAAAGATGCTTCAGGTTTGTTGCATTCCCCATGCCATATCCACTTAGTATATTCAGTTGGAAATTGCTTTAACACGTGGTCATATGCTTCAGTTCTATTCAACCATTTTTTAAATTTATAACTATGACATGGACATATTATTCTTCCTTCAACAGATTGTCATTGAAATGCCAAATTAAGGAACTTGTTCAATCCTTCCTTATACTCGTCTGTATTTCTTAACCAACTAATCCATGATTTATCTATATCTATGATTTTAAAATACAAGGAAGGCACTATTAGAGGTAGGAAGAGGAGCCATAATGAAGGGAAAAAATTAACCTATTATCATACAAAGTCTAAACATGTCATCATCATGTAGGAAAAAAACAGGTAAGGCATGTTTGCCTAGCTTTTGTTTTGTGTTAGTAGTCAAAGCACAGAACATTTTACTAAAGATTTGGGAACAAAATCTTCAATGCCATTTATTAAGTCAAAGTCTCTAACAACTACAGTTTATTACATTATTTTACAAAAGATATTCAAACTAATCAAAGGAGATTAAATAGGAAAGAGCAAAAAGTCATGAAAACAACAAAGGAGATGTGTCAAACCTATGTAATTTTAATTCTTAATAGATTTTGTTTCCTAACTCTCATGCCCACAAACTAAGAAGTAACCTATATTGTTCCTTGCAAATCAAAGCAAAAGTTAGAAAGAAAAAAAAGTTAGAGAAGAGTTTGTGTAAAAGATGACTAAACAACCTATGCAAAATCTTGATGAACAAGATTGGGTGATATTATGGCCAATATTATTATGCATTCTTAACTCCATGTAAATTATCTATATAATGTGACATTATAGTCTCTATGAAGTACATGTATCTATTAGTGATGTGTGTGCACAAAAGTAAGGAGTAATGCTAACCAACACTATATCATGTTGGACAGCTTGCAAATGAATGTTTTAATTTTCTAGTTTGTTTTTTGGATGATAATATTTTTGAATGAGATTTTTACCTATTCATTGGCTACCTTTTTGGTTTCTTTCTTTATGAAAAATAAATGGTTGTTATGGTGAGTGCCCACTGTCACATCCTTCATTAGGAAGCAGAGGATCATAATTAGGGGCATTATGGTAAATAGGTTACCTATGGTCTTGCTTGTCTATTGCTATCGTAATTGGTAGGAAGGCCACAGAAGTCAATCAAAACACATCATCAATATATGACATGAATTGAAGATTATCAAAGCTTCAAACTTTTTAGAAGTGTTTTGAAGAAAAGAAAGCTCACTCAAAAATTAAACCACCATTTAGAAAAAAAAATAAAAACTCACATCGAAAATTTTAGGATTTTCATAGGATAAAAGAATGGGAAAAGCCTTTATTTATGTGATTTTAGGAGGAGGTGTGGCTGCAATTCGTCAGGAAAGGAGTTTCTCATGGTAAACTTTGTATCATTTCTAAAGAACCAGTAAGAAAGTTCTTCAAATTTTGAAGCTTTTTTTTTTTAAAAAAAATGTTATTAGTTTCATGCTAGAAGTTCAATTGGAAAAACTTTTAACAATTGCAATTCAGCCTTTTACCAGATAAATGTGCATTGCTACATTTTTTTTCTACGTCTATTATAATTTTCTTGTTTATTTTTTGGATGATAATAATTCTTAATGAGATTTTTACTTATTCATTGACTACCTTTTTTGTTTATTTCTTTATGCTAATTTTCTTAATTTGTGCATTAGTAGAATCTAAATAAGTTACATTAGTTTAAAGATACAGATGGACAAATAGGGGGCGAGTGGGATAATTGGAGGAATCTAGCCTGGGCCTTATAAGGTTGGGTGCCAGAGGAGTAGGGGAGAGGGGCCATAGAGTGGTAATGTGAAGAGACTATTTATTCTTCCTCATATTGTTAAGTTGCATGTTTTAAACTAAGTGAAGGCTACATAATGGGTGTAGCAGAATCTAGTGTTTCAATTATTTAAAATGTTAAAACATTTCAAGGACACATATTAATTAAAAATCCTAGTATCAATCTATGAATATAAATTTTGAACCTACATATATTGCTAATCTACATAATGTTGGTCATCCCATGCCGTTTACAACAGTTTAACAATATTGCTGCTACCTAGATCAAGCCAACCTTGCCTAATACTCTAAAGTAAAGCACATTGCAGTTTAACATTTTTATCAAGGATTAGCTATGTAATATGCTTAAGAAGCATTGCGATAGAAATAATACAAATACATAGAGTAGATATACCCTATATGAAGAGTTACTAAAAGCAATAATATGGAAACCTCAATAAGTAGTATCATAAATCATTTTCAAAAGACGAAGCATAAAAGATAGATGTTGGCTTGATAAAGGAACAAAGTAGAGTCACAAAACTGAATCAATAACATAAATAAAAGATCAAATTTTGTCAAATTGAAGTAAAGAAAAATAAGATAAATTTCCAAACCTTAAGAGAGACAGAACAACATATATATCCTTTTTCTATCAACATTCATAATAGTTATTACTCTATTAACTCTTTCCTGCACCTTATACTATGTAGTTATTTTTCTTGTATCTATATTGCTATATTGCTTTCCTTAATTTGTTTGTACAAATCCAATAATGATTTAACTAGACATGTTCAACAATATACTTATAATAAGCCAAGTAAGATAAAATATACTCAATAACATAATCCTTAGTCACTTACAATGTCTAGACTTGAGAAGATAAAAGGCATGAGATCTTTTGAATTTGAAGATAAAGATGTGAAATCACAATGCAAGCAAAGTATCCGGAGGCCAATTGACTAACATAATACAATGGTGAATCAAAATTACTTGAGATAAATACTAAATTGAGAGAGTTGAGAAATTCTCATTTTACCTTTAGCTTTGAACCAATCTAATGTTTGTTGTGGTCGCCAATGTTTCCTTCAATATATATGCTCAAAGTGTGGCTAAGCTCATGTCAAGAGACTAACTGAAAAAAAAAATAGTTACCTTAATAAAAGATATGCAGTAACATTTTGACTTATGCCAAATGTCAATCAGAAATTCACCAAAAAAAATATCAAACACATAGTAGACAACCAAAGTCTTAGACACCAAAAAAAATCAATATATGCTAAGGAATGATTTTATGAAAGGTTAAGCAGCATTCTACCAGCTACTTAAATGGTAACAACAACAGTTCTCCATCCTTTGCATATAAGGATAAAGCAGAACTTTAATTAAGACAATGATATATAGTTTAAAACCCTAATCTCATAATTAAAGTTGTCTCACTATTTTAAATGATGGACTAGCCACAATGTCACATCCTACAATGAAGTTGTCTAACATTATAGGATGTTCTTGCAAGTATAAAGGGAGAGAAAAAGAAAGAGTAAATGAAATCACCATGTTAGAATTGGTGATCTGACAAATAAAAAAAAACAACTAAATTACAATATTGAGCTTATGAGCATAGATTTGCATCAAATTCAATATATGTTTTAATTTTCTTATTCTAAATAACTAATTTATACAATTAAGCAATGGATCGAAATATTACTTTCACCAAAAAAAATTATATATGACGTGGAGCAAAACTTTACTTTATTTAGGCACAATGTTACTTGATTATATAAGATAAAATAGAACTTTTGTTTTTTCTTTTATTTAAGGAGAATATATATAAAACAAGATCATTTTAGAGAGGCTCTTCATATTATCTATTTGTGAAGATGGTATAAGACATGAAGAAGAGAAAACAAAGTAATACAAAAGATGAAAGTGAAGAAGAGAAATGGGCTATCATTCTGATTGACATAAAATTTGTGTTGCTAGTCAAATGTGCTTGTGCTTTGTTTAAGAATGCACTTGTGATTCAAACCTCAAACATCAACAGACAATTATCTCAAATCCACTTATAAGAATTATACTATAAAAAGAGAGTCCTTTTTTGAGTGATGCAATATTAAAAATAAAAAGCACAATGACTAATGCATGAAGATGTTTCTAGTGTCCTACAGTCACTACAATATCTTTTCATTCATTTTTATTAACACTAATAAAAATTTAAAAAAATCATTAGTAATAATAAATTTTATAACTCATGTTCTAGTTTCTTGGCAATCACAATGATATGTATGTTTATTTCCACGTGCCTAGGACTGGAGTGAGGTTTACATACATGGGTGTTGATCTCTGATCACATCATCACTCCTCACTGTCAAACTTAGTCCTGTTTTGGCAATTACACTCAAACTTCATCTTTCCCATCTTCTTCAATTAGCCCTTGGTTCTTCTCCAACTCTCTCAACTAAAGGCCCTTTTCTTTCATCTCCTCCCTGGTTAATATATAGCTAATACTTTCCTCACTTTCACTCTTTCTCCCTTATTGTGATACTTAACTCTCAGTTGCTTATGCTTTTCTGGTTTATTTGATCAAACTCTTTAGAATCATTTCACTCATTAATGCACCCTTTCTCTCAAGTTTTAACATTAAATCCCCAACACAAGTGCATTCTGATTGACCTAAACAAAGCAAAGTTTTAACAATGTTGAAAGTTAAGTACCAATTGAAACTCACTGAACTAAAACCAACTCAATCAGATTGCATTTTTCACAAGTAACCAGCCAAATTTTACAGTATGTACTTACTTACAATTTTAGTAATTAAATCAAACTTAGAAATTATTACCAAAAGAAGCTAAAAAGAAGAAGTTATATTACAACATGAATCCTAATCAGAGAAGAGGAAAATATGAACATACCCAGACATACAAATGCAAACAAGACACAAAAAGGCCAAACTGAGCTTGGATGCTTCAATACTTCATCAGCTTGAGTATTCTCTATGAAGCCAAACACCCGCACACTTCCACAAAAGCTTGTTATTCCTAGGCACAGATTGGGAATTGCAATTACAACTTTGTAAAAAATGAATTAACTAATAAAAAAACACTCTTAAATCTCTGCTTAACAAGAACTTTTTAGATGAATTGACACTTGATATAATATTAGAATCTATTTAACCATAAGAATAAAAGTTCAATATTTGAAAACCCTATTTAGAAATAAAGTTCAATTCTATTGATGAACTGTCACAACTTAAATTTTTTGAATGAATTATCATAGTTTAAAATTTTTAATTAAATTGGCACTTGGAATTGCCATAAACTACATAATCTATTGATATGACACTGGGTTTCTTAGTAGTAGAGATAGATGTACAAGTAAAAGTATAGAACTACTCAAAAAAAAGGTCAAATAGAATTTACATGAGAAGTGAGAAGTGATAAAAATTATTCTCAAGTCTTCATCTAATGACTTAAGTTTCTGGATAAACTAGAATTTGATATGAATAAGCTATAGGATGTTTGATATGTTGATAAAGCCTTGATCTCTTAGTACTAGGGTAGCACGTGTAACTAATACTGCTTCGAAAAGATAAGGCTAGGAATATGTTGAAATGATTCCAAAAGAACATAAACCTTAGAATAGATCCAATGCACCAAAATAAGGACAAATGTTCCCAATAGTTCATCAAAAACAAAAAAATCCATCCCCAGAAAACAAAATGGTGTGATAATTGAACCAACACAAGGGCCAATGTTTTCATGGAAATTAACAATAAACCCCCCCCACAAGTCAAAAACACTACACTTCATCCAAATTTAGAACAAAAATTGCAACATAAACTAATAGGAAAACAAATACTTCTAGAAGAAAAACAAACACTAGTAACCCACCAAACACCTAGAGATATTGAAGTAATTTATGAATAAAATGAACATAGAGGAAGAGAATACAAAACAAAAACCTCTCAGTCTTGGATCAAGGGTCCATGTTGGCCGATCTTGGCTCTCTAATTAGGTAATAAATCAGAGTCCTATACAATAAGAAGAGAACAAAGGGTAAAAGGTCGTAATTTCTACAATAAAAGTTCCCTAAAACAAAAAGCCAAGGCAAGCAAAGAATGTTATGGTATAAAATGCAAACTTTAGTTTCTAAGCCCTATGTGACTAATCCCACTTCTAATTGCAAAATGCAAAATAAAATGAGTAAAATGCAAATTGACCTAGTAAGCTTGAGGTTACTACTAGTAGTAAGGTAGAGGAGACATGGTGGAGTAGGAGAAGCAATGCTAGGAGTAAGAGAGAGTAGTTGTAGGACCAACCGAGAGAAATTACAACGTGAATGTGAACTTCAGTGGGATAATAATATTTAGAACTTTGACATGGTTACTTAAGAAATCGCCTCTAAATGATAACAATATCAAAATTTAATGGCGGTTAAGTAAACCACTGCTATATTGACGTTTAATGGCGGTTCACATAATTGCCTCTAGTTAACCACCACTAAACTACACCTTTTTTTGTAGTGTAAGGATACTATATGTTCCAATTGGAAACCTCAAGCATGAAAATTTAAAAGTAAGAAAATTCTTTTATAAAGCTTGCGACTAAGGAGGAGAGACAAACCATGCCCCCAAAGTTACCATGAAAACACTAAGTTAGAACTGTCAAGGTATAAATAACTCATCAATAACAAGAATCTTAAAGGCTTTAATTCAGTAGCATAATCCAAATGTGGTATTCTTACGTGAAACTAAAGCAAATGGGGTCTGTATCAAAAAAGGTAACTCAAAGGTTGAAGATGCAGTCACATTTTGTTATTGAGGCTATAAGTGGGCAAGGAAGGATGGTTTTGTTCTGGCAACATGATATCACCTTATCTACTGAAGATTTTTCCACCAGGTTCATTCATACTACTATTCAAGATTAACAGCTAGAGTAGTGCCAAAACTGCACTTATGTTTATGGATATCTGTATCATGCTATTAAAAGCTAGTTATGGAATACTTTGTACACTTTATCTAACCAAGTGAGGTAACTTAGGTTCTAATAGGTGATATTAATGCACTATTAATATTATTTGATAGGTAATGGGGAGAATGATTGGGATTTCAAATGATGCAGCATTCTAGGAGTTTGTATAGCATATGGGTGGATTGGATATTAGTTTTCGAGTGGCAGTATATACCTAGTCTAACAACCATGCAAATAAAGCCAACATTTAGGAAAGACTAGATAGGGCTATTAGTTGCCCAAATTGGAGGACTTTATATCCTAAAGTTGGAGTCTTCCATCTAACTACAATAAATTCATATCATAGTCCAAAAGTCTTGGATACTTATATTGATATGGATAAAGCTCCAAGGCCTTTCAGATTCTTCTCAGCTTGTTTGAGAGATAATAGTTGCAAGGACATCATCTCTAGTGCTTGGCAAGAAGGAATGACAGGTTTTAAACCTTTCAAACTTGTCCAACAGTGTAAGAAAGCTAGAGATAAGCTTAAAAAATGAAATATGTCACAGTTTAGGATTACTCATACTAGAATCCAACAACTGACTATGCTATTAGAAGAAGTAAAGGGTTAACCGTGTACAGAATCCAATCTACAATTACAAAAATATTTAAAATGTGAGGTGGATGAACAACTGGAAAGGGATGAAGAAATTTAGAAGTAGAAATCTAGGGAGATATAGGTTCAACATAGGGTACAAACTTAAAATTTTTCCATCTCATAACCATCAATAGAAGAAAATGAAATAACATAGCTCAAATTGAGATATCAGAGAATAATTGGTTACAAAATAGGGAATCAATAGGAAATTATTTCACATAGAGCTTTACAAAATTATTTATAGCCTTTAATACTAGTTTACAACATGGTTATCTACTACAAAAGCTGAATTACTCCTGCATAGTTCTAATTCCTAGACATGATAGAGCTAAGGCTTTTACAAAATATCACCATATAAGTTTGTGTAATCTAATATATAAAGTTATATCCAAGATATTAGCAAACAGAATGACAGCCATTAAAATGAATTATTATACCATCACAGGTTACATTTGTGCCTAGTAAATGGATTCATGAAACTAGGTTGTTAGCTCAAGAATTGATAGGAATAATTAAGAAGAAGAAAGGAAGAGGTGGTCTGATCAAAATCAAGCTAGACATGCAGAAGGTATATGACAGGGTGGAGTGGAACTTTATATTAATGGTTCTTCGAAAGTTTGGCTACTCAGACCAATTTATACATTGGATTTCATAGTATATCACTACTGTATCATTTTTATTTTACTCAATAATAACCCATATGGTAGATTCACACCAACCCAAGGTATTTGCCTAGGAGATCCTATTTCTCCATATCTCTTTACATTATGTTTAAAGGTACTAACTAGACTATTCACTAGAGTTGAACAACAAGGGTTACTTTATGGCATGAAGATTGCTTGAATTGCCCCTTCCATCTCACACCTCATGTTTGTTAATGACATAATGGTATTCTTAAGAGCAAATAAAATAAAGCTAAAAACCTAAAAGCCTATTTGTCCACATATGAAGGGTGGTTAGCTAAGTTGGTGAATTATAAAAGTCAAGTATTTTTTATTCCTCTAACACATATAGATATTTTTGAGGTCTTACAGTTGAATGGTATTAATCAAGATGCAAAATTCCTAGGGATACCAATGTTTTTAACTAGAAGCAAAACAAATGACTTTAAATTTATTATTAATAAGGTTCACAATAGGCTACAAGGGTGGAAAATAAAAACTTTGTCATAAGGGGTATATCGATTTCATTAGTTCTACAAACTATACCTACTTATAATATTTCTATTTTAAAACTACCACATTAAGCCTGTCAAATACTTGATGTTTTAGCTGGAAAGTTCTAGTGGAATGTGGGGGAAGATAAACAAAATTATTAAACACCAGTTAATTGGGATCAATTGTGTCAACCAAAATTGGATAGTAGCATAGGATTCAAAAGGTTTTCAAACATAAACAAGGCTCTTTTGACAAAACTGGCATGGTAATTATAGACTAAGCAAGACTAGTTATGGATAAGGTGTTTCAGGCAAAGTACTTAAGAGAAATTGATCTGTTAATAGTCGTATCCTTCAAGTCAGGGATATGGGCTTAGAAGGGCATAGTACAGATAGTTGAAACCTTAAAAAGTAGAGCTTGCTATATTATTAAATCAAGAACTATTCAATAGCTATAGGTCTCTAGCTTCCAATTGCAAGAAACTACCGACCATAACCTCTTATTCAGATCCCTATAAATCAAACTGTCAAGTCTCTTTCAAAACTAAATACAAAAGCTTGGGATGAAGAAAAGGTCTGAAGTATATTTGTGGAGGAGGATGTTAATAGGGCCATTGAATTGAAGATCCCTTAGCTTGATGATGATGAATTGGTCTAGTTATTAGAATTTTTTAGTTATTTTTCTGTAAGATCAACTTATCATGCCAAGAACATGTACTACTACACTAGAGATGAAGCAAAGATTTAGCAAAAACTATATAACTCCAAGGTACATTACAAGCTTAAGGTGGTCTCATGGAGGTTTTCTAGAGGTGTGATTCCAACAAGAGTGCAAATCCAGCATTTTGCTAACCTAATAGACACCAGATGTCCCCTATGCAATATTGCTATAGAAACTGAGTTGCACATCATGGCAAATTATGATGTAACTAAGCTCATATGGTTTAGATTACTTGGATTGCATTTAGATAACTTAACTTTTACTAATTTTATGAATTTTTTTTTCTTGTTATGCATGCAAGCAACAAATTAGGTTCTTTTTTAGGCAAGAAATGGAAGCTAAAGTCACTATGGTTGTAGCCATAATCTTGAAAAGGACATGGGAAGCAAGAAATGACCTCATTTTCAACAATTAAGTGATGGATTTGACTAGATTGGCATGCTTATAGAGAAAGATGTCAGGATAAAGTTGTCAAGACATACTACTTCTACACCACAACTTGCAGCCATTCCTCCCACAAGTTGGTATCCTCCACCAAAAGACTGCATTAAACTTAAAGTTAATGCCGGTTGGAAAGACAATGAAATGGCTATTGCTATTCTTGCAAGGAATAAGCTTAGAGCAATACAAGGTATGTGGTTTGACAAATAGAAATGCAATTCTATTTTGAAAGCTAAAGTTAAAGCAATCCTTAAGACCTGTAAAGTTTCTCAGGCTATGCAGGCTGAGAAAATACTTATTGAAAACAATTGTAAGATTATAGTAGATATTACATTAGGTTATTGTCTTAGTCTTTGGTTAGTTACTATTATTATAAAGGATGTTAAGGTGTTCTTAAAAAATCACCCATCTATTTTAATTTATTAGATTCATTGTTTGGGTAATATGGTGGCTCATGAGTGCATGTATTAAGTATTCAATATAATCAGGAGTGGGTCAAGTTTTGTATCTCAAGTCCCTTCATTAGTTAAGGATGTTTGTACTCATGAAAATTTTGTTTAATTAATATGTTCCTTTCAGTAGCAAAAAAGAAAAAAAAACCTCCACTTAAAATATGTGAAAATTTTAAACGTCGATTTTTGTTAAAAATCTGATGTCATTTCTCTTAAATCATATGTAAAACAAAATAGATATCTAATATAATATCTAATTAGAATGTGTAGAGACTTTAGACATCTGTTTTCCTAAAAAAATTGATGTCATTTCTCTACTTTAGATGTTGATTTTCTCTAAAAGACCAACGTTGTTTCTCTAAACTAGTCTTTTTTTAGAAAACAGACATCTAATATTATATGTCATAATTTTCATTTTAGTTGTCAGTTATTATATTGCAACCAATATCATTGCTCTTAAGTAGTTTTTTTTTTTTTTAAAAAAGGACTAATTCATTACAACTTTATAACACAAGATTATAATACATCAAAACTGATGGACATTGTAATAAAAAATATTGCAAAATAGACAATACATTACAACTTTCCTATTGGTCTTTATCAAAATATGGTAAGAGAAACCTAACCCATTGATCTCAAATTTGGTCAATTTCAACTTAAGTGTAAGGATTGGTATCTCTAAAGTATTGCAAAATAGATATATATATATATATATATATAGCAAATCACATATCCATACATCACATAGCAACACCATAATTTTTATAACAAAAATCTCATCATATCCATATATCACATATCTAAATCACATATTCATATATCAAATATCTAAATCAAATTATTATACCTCTTCCGGATTGTGATGATCTTCCTCCATTTGAGTGATGGACTTGAAATGCAATGATCCAAGACATTAAAGACAATCAAAAATAGTGATAAAGAAAGTAGTAAGGGTTTGAAAATAATATTGGGTAAATATTTCAAACAAGGAAAAGCAAATAAGAGTAGGAGAAGAACTAATTTATTACGTAAAAAGCCTACACTTTAGACATCAGTTATTAAGAAAGAATTGACATCTATTCTCATGCATTTGCATCAGTTTTCATAAAAGACTAATATATAAACTCAAGACATCAATTTTTTATGAAAACTGATATATTAATTTTCATAATATTTACAAAAACATCATTGTCACTTTATATTATTCCTACTTTTATTTATTTTATTTTTTCATTTTGTTATTAACTTTTAACACATTTATGAGATTGCACTATTTGAATTTTTTAATTAATTTTATCAATTTTATTTTTTAGATAATAATATTATTACATTTTCACACATAATTTGTCCAAGGCTAACTATTTTCTCAAAATTTTATCAATTAAATAATATTTAAATACTTAAATTATATTTTCATTAAATAATATTATAATAATTGAATTATTTTGCACATTAAATAATATTTAATTATTTTAAAAATTCCTTTAAATTGCGTTAAAGACGTCGATTTTTGTTAAAAAAAATCGATATCTTACTGTTAATAAAAAAATAGAAATATGCTACAAGCTACATATTTATATAAACCTACTGTTAGTTACAATTCTTTGGATTGTATTAAAGACATCAGTTAGTGTCAAAAACTCAATGTCATTTTATTAATTTATTTATTAAATTACATTTGTCTACTCCAAATTACATTTTTATAGAAACATTAAAAGGAAAATTGGAACAAAAACTTGCACCAAGTTACCTTTTCCAAGAAACATAATAAAGAGCATTAAGACATGATAGAAGGAAAATGTTGAATGAATCAAGCTAGAAAAGAATGTAAGAAAGCAACATTATTGTTAAAGTTCTGTGCTATGCCATCACTTGCAACAAAAACATTATTTTTAAATCAAGCTTCCAGGTTACTTACAACAAACCAATATTAAATTGTTGAATTAAGCTTCTAGGATTGCTTGTAATTAAAAAAAAACACAACATATACATGAAAGATAGTCTACAATACAACATAAACACGTCAAGTGCACCCATTGTCTTCTTGTTTAAAGGATTAATGCATATGCCCTATTTAAAGGGAAAAATGAAAATATAATTTAATCATTTATACATAAACTAATTAAAAAAGGAGAAAGAAAAAAGGAAAAATAAACTATAAATCTTCAAAGAAAGCTTGAGCAGAATGATACTAAGCAATAATACATGTAATTAGTGCTCCAGTTAACATAACTACTTTCTTACGAATAGGAGTTTTAAAAGTGGGGTACATGAATTTCATTCCACAATTTAAACAATCACTCCAAATATGTTTAAACTGTGGAATGGAATTCCTATATTCCACTTTTTAAACTCATCTTCCAAAGTAAGCAGTATGTCAGTTAAGAGAGTTAAATGGGCATTGGCCTTTTATAATGCAAAGAGACTTTAATTGTCGTTTATTTATGTTGGAATCAACGTGCAATAACATATATCTACATTGTTTCCTAATTAAAAATTGGCATCTAATCTACGACTTTTTATATACCCTTTTTTTTAATTATTTTGTCTATTTGCATCAATTCTTAAAAACACTGACATCGAATTTATTTTGAATTATTTGGATTATTCCTATTATCTTAGTGAAATGGAAGAAATTAATAATCATTAGTTAATTTTACAATTCTGTAGTCTTGAAAAATGAAAAATTAATTGTAATATTCTTATATCAATAAATTTGTTATATATGAACAATTTGCATTAATTTAATTGATAAATTAATAAATTATAGAAAATCCTTTGAAATATAATCAAATAAGAATTTAATTGATAAATTAATAAAAAAATTTAACAATCAAGGAGTCATAAATTTTAAAAATGCATTAAACCTAAATAGTATAAATTAAATAATTATAAAAGTACATTAGTTATGTCAGTTATTTAATAATAACCAAGGTTGTAGTTTTCCTCATAGTTACAAAAGCATCACCACACTTATATATCGATTTGCCTTTTAGTTGATGTCTATTTAACGATATTATTTTTGTATTTTCTAGTAATGCAACTACAAGACCTTTGGAGTTATTGCATATGGATCTTTTTGGTCCTATAAAATGTTTAAGCTTTTTGGTGGCAAAAAATATGGCCTTGTTATTATTGATGATTTTTCAAGATATATTTAGTTTATCTTTTTAGGTCATAAAGATGATGCATTTAAAAAGTTTTACAAAATGGTTTAAAATGAAAAAGGTGTGTGCACATCAAGCATCCAAAGTGATCATGGTAGAGAACTTGGAAATCACCTTTTTAAAACTTTTTGTGAAGAAAATAGTATTAGTCATAATTTTTCTTATCCTACAACTCCTTTACAAAATAGGGTAGTTGAAAGGAAAAATAAAACTTTACCTGATATGGCTAAAACTATGCTTTGTGAAAATAATTTTCTCAAATACTTTTGGGCAGAAGCAGTAAACACATCATGTTATATTATTAATAAATATTTGATAAGGCCCATTTTAAAGAAAACCTAATATAAGTTATTTCCATGCATTTAAATGTAAATATTATATCTTGAATAATGGAAAAGATCAACTTGCTAAGTTTGACTCAAAAGCTAATAAAGGTATCTTTTTGGGATATTCTACTAGTAGCAAAGCATATAAAGTTTATAACAAAAGAGCTCTAGTGATAGAGAAATCTATGCACATTGCATTTGATAAGACTAATAATTTACCTTTCAATAAATAGTTAAATGATGATGATGATAATGATATCATCCCAAAAAGTTAACAAAAACCCATCAAAAATGCTGAAAGAGTAAGTTCAACCAAGCAAAAAAAATTCCAAATAACCAAAATGGCTTGAATGAATAAATTGATCCCCATGAGCAAGATAGCTTAAGGGAACCAAAAAGCTAGAATGAACAACCTAGATAGAAAGCTTCAAAGTTTCCACATTAGAATAATCCTAGAGAAGGTAAACTTATGCCAAGCTATGCAATGAAATATATCATCGGTGATCCTTTTTAAAGAATTTAAACAAGATCCTCTATAAAGAACAGCACCAACAATCTAGCTCTTCTCTCTTAACTTAAGCTAAACAATATCAATGAAGCATTACATGATAAGAATTGGACTTAAGCTATCCAAGAAGAGCTCAATCAATTTGAAAAGAATGAAGTACGGAACCTTATACTAATGAAAAACAATCATCTAGTCATTGGAACTAAATGGTTCTTTTGCAACAAACTTGATGAATCTAGAAAAGTAGTAAAAAATAAAGCAAGGTTAGTAACATAAGTGTACAATCAACACGAAGGTATTTGTAATACCTTAATTAAAAGAGAGAGAGAGAGAGAAGAGAGAGGGACTAAATTGAAAAGTTTCTGTAAGGACTAAAATGAGAAGTTTTATTTTTGGTGGGGAAAAATTGAGGTGGTGTGTAACTTTGGGGGCATAAATATGAATCTCCCCTTTTGCCTTATGCTATAAAAAAATCTCCAGCCACCCTTTCTCTCCATTTTTCCTAAGTTTTCCCCGAAACCCATCTTCTCCAGCGTCCTTCTTCTTCTCCGATAACACCTCCTTTCCCCGGTAGTTTTCTGGCGTTCTTCCAGCTTCTTCCTCTTCTCCAACAACTTCTTCCTAAAGGGTGCTGGCAATTCCGATACCTCTGTTTGCCCAAAACCTAACCTAGCAAGGTTGTCCTCTTCTCCGGCAAGCTTGAGCTTTTCGGTGAATAACTTCTTTGATCCAGCCCAGTTTGAGTGCGCTGAATCCTTCAACTACCTCCAACAACCTTCTCCTATTGAGCAACAACATTTCCAGCCTTATGCAGAGCTGGTTCAGCCAGCTATCTTCTTTCGACCATCGGCAATTCTTCAGCTCCGGTGGAGCTCCTCACCAGCACTTTGAAGGCTGGTGAGTATTCCTAAATCATAAAATTTATTTTATAGCAATCCTATAGTTAGATTTCAAGATATTTATTTAAAACTCTAGTATGAAATTGATAATGAAAGGTGAAATTTTTGTTGTGGTGTTACTTCAGAATTACTACAATTGAACTACTAAGTTTATCAACATCCAAATTTTGGAAGTTCCAGCTAATTTTCCATTAGGATATTCCAAGGAATGTTAAGGTGAGTAGACAATCCTCCTCACTTCTTGATCCCATATGCAAATAGGGAATAATTTCTTTATTATATGAAATCTTATTGACCTTTTTAATAATGAATTTTACTTATACATATCAAAGTGGTTTCAAAAATATA